>PVIC010000549.1:0-117563 GCA_004025085.1 Thryonomys swinderianus | reverse complement strand
GGCTGGCCCTGAGCTCACTATGGTGCCCAGGCAAGCCGCCGCGAACTCAGCAATCCTCCTGTCTCTGCCTCCCGAGTGCTGGGATTACAGGCGTGAGCCACCACGCCCAGCATTATATGTGGTAACCGGGGATCGAACTCAGGTCCTTACGCTTGCGAGGCAGGCGCCGGAACCACTGAGCTAACCCTCCGGCCCTTGGGTCACATTCTTATTCCTGTCAAGCTCAACATGCAAAGAATCAATGCTGAAAGTAGGTCTCCAACATGGGCCGAATTCATAGCATGGATTTTCTGTTACTAATTAATGAGGATCACCATCTCTATACTTGGGAAAATTATGGAACTTGATAAGTAAGCAGTAGATCTAAGACAGCAGTGATAATCAATGCTGTAATAATTTAGGCCCAACCCAAGTAAAAATCATTTTACTTGACCTGCATATAGTTATACCCCCTAGGTTTTCCCAGTGTAAGGTAGAGTTATCTATGGCATTATTAAAGGGCAAAAACATATAGGAATATTGTATGCATGTACAAATGTGTATATGTGTGTTCTTCCCTGGAATTCAGAAGCCACAGACACTCGGTGCTTGCCCTGTGTGAATCTGAGATATATAAAAGCAAAGCTTCCACTACACAAATATAAAGTATAACTGTGAAAGACCACCCACTGTTGAGTAACAGGTACATTTTTTCATTTAAATAATATGTATAGTTAATCATTGCTATCAAGTAATCAATAGATATGCATATGTAATCTGATGTGTATATGTAAACAGACTCAAGCACCACCTTTTGATAAAGCTGCAGTTAAAAATCTCTCTACTTGTCACCTTCTCTTCAATCTTTAGTTTGAAAGTAGGACAATGAGACTCCCAGGGCCACAGAGAATAGTTACGCATGCGTCAACTCTATCATCCCTTCTGCAGTCTCTGTGGCAAATCAGTTCAGACAGTTACGCGTTGTCAGGGAATCAGACATGCTACAGTTCTAGGCCTCCCGAGGATCTCAATGGATAGTGGTCAAGTCCTTACAACTATGTCTTAAAACACTTATTCTTACATTCATTTGCATTAAGTAATTAATTAATTAATTAATCACAACAATAACTATACAGGGCACTCTACTCACCACACTAGAGATTATTGTAATGAATCAAATAAGGATTCTGCATTCAATGAGCACAGAGCTTGAAAAAGGCCACGAATAAGTTATGTACTTTAAAAAAAATTTTTAAATTGCTACTGGGCCGGAGATTTAGCTCAGTGGTTCTGGCACCTGCCTAGCAAGCACAAGGTCCCTGATTCAATGCCCAGTAACCACATACAGTACCACAACTAGCAACCAGTACCACATACCACAATGCCAGGTGTAGTGACTCACACCATGTTTGAGTTCGAGGCTTGTCTGGGGTACATAGTGAGCCCAGGGCCAACCTGAACTACAAAGTGAGACCCTGTCTCAAAAAAAAAAATGCTACTAAGAAGTAAATGCAATTGAGGCATCCCTCTATTATCTCTGCCTAGATGCAAATTTCCATGTTCAAATATTTTCTGATCCTTTCCATCTGTGCTACATAACTGTCTGACAAACAGCAGAGTGAGGCGTTTTAATCTCCTCCCCATAGTTATCATTCTAACTCTTTCGCTGTTCACCACATTTCTCTTAGCTTCAGTCCCCAAACCAAAAATTAACAAAGAGTGAGATCCTCAGGATGCTACAATACAAAATATAAGCATTAATTGTGTAAGATGGAGAGAAGGAACGGAACCATAATTAATGAGAACAATTTGCAAACAATTCTGATTTCTTTTTCAAGTGAATATCTATTGTCCTTTTTTTTTCTTTCAACCTTTTTCTTACTTGGGCCTCTATCTGAAAGAATCTCCTACGTCTCTTCTGTAGCCAATTAATTGGAAAATTGGCATAATGCATTCAGAAATTAAGAAAACTCTCAGGAGGCCTTTTATTCTACACAAATAAAATTTCCATAGCTACAAATTCACTTTGGTTTATGCCCTTTTGAAAGTACATTTATCAATCTTGATACCATATGTAAGAAATACCAAACACTGACAAAAAAACTGAAGTACACACAGTGTATATTTCTGCAATTGACATCAGGTTGCATTACTTTCCCAAACATACACGACAGATTAGAGAGTGAAGAGAAATATATAATATGTGCATAACGTTAATCTGTCTTCAAATTAGTTAGAATAGCCTTGGAAACAAGTACTAAATACTTACCTCTTGTATAATTTGTCTATTCTACTTCTTCCAGGGACTTACAGCACAGCCAATGAATCTAACCAATATCCTTTATCACTTACCTAAAAAACAGCGAATGGACTTTTGACCTGAAAAACTGGTAACTCTTTCAGAAAGCTTAATAAAAATAGTACAAAGAAATCAGCACTTGAATATTGGCTTTGCAGAAATTTTGTTTATAATATATTTCTAACGTTAGCCTTTCACTAGTTTACAAATATGTACTGAGCACTTACTGGTAGTATGTATCATGCTAGGTCTGAAGGGTACAAGCTGAATAAAATACAACCCCTAGCCTCAAAGAGATCACAATCTAGTAAAGAAGATATAGTTATGTATCCTAGTGAATATGGACCTTAAAGTTGCCATATTAAGGACTTTGAATTTTCCAGCAATAAACTTATTTTCAAAGGGCAGGCTTAAAAAAGGCCAAAGTACATGTTACTCTAAAACTGTGGTTGGTTTTTAATTTATAACAAACACATGCTTCATTGTGGAAATTTTGAAAAATACAGAATATTTTTTCAATCATCATTTCTACTGAGAAATGCACATCTTTTGTCTTGCAATGCATGAATGGAATACAGTGGGTGGAGGCTTCTTTTATAATGGCTTTGACTTCCACTGTCCCTTCTTATTTCCACTTTCACTTATATTCAATCTCCCTTCCTATCAATTATTTATCAATATAAGCCTATTAAGCACACTTCACAGAGTTTAGTTTTTACTAATCTAGCATATAAATACAATTTCAGCTAGTAAAAGTAATTAACTGTTTGGAACATTAGCAATGCATTTTGGTCCTAACACTGGCTCCTTTTTATTCATGAAGAAAAATACAAATTCTCAAATGGGGCTTGTCCAGCCAAACACAAGGAGAGGCAAAAGCAAAAATTATTTTCTTGGTAATCAATCTGGATTCTTTTTGTGTATTAGTTTTAAAAAATGACAAGCAAATATTTCTAAAAACTGGCACTTGGAAAATTGATCTTTAATTGGCCTCATCTTAAGCATAGAACTAAATCTTCCTTATTTTGTATATTCATCAAGATATCAAATGAGATTACAATATTCCATCAAGCATCCACCCCCTCACACACACATTATTTGAAAATGCACATTTCCTCTGCTGTTAGGCACCCCCTTCACCTCGCTTTCTGAATTGCATTCTCCCTGTCATTACATTTCCAAAGGTAATTCTCATTACTTACGGCTGTCTCTAGAGCCAGTTGGAGGCCCATGACTCAGATTCTATTCTCTGATGTTCATTTCTTAATGTAGTGCTAGGGATCCTGTTTCTAGTTAGATAGGTTTCTAAATATGAGCTAATGAATGGGGGATTTTTCTACCACATGTTTCATTAGACCTTAGACTACCAAATATATCAAACCCATTTGCATGGTTGGCTAGGACTAAATAAATATTGGCGCTTGCAGTGGTCTCTTGAATTAAGCCTGTACACAAATTCTAATTCCAGGTTACAAAAACCTGCGAGGTGCCTCAACAGGTCTATGCATGTGCTATAGCTCAGCTCCCAAATATGGTAGTATCGTTTAACAAGAAAGGTCTAGCTGACATTAAATCAAAGTGGGCTTGATTTAAGAGATGTTCTACAATTTATGTGCTGTAATAATGGTTGATCTTTAGTGATACTAAGTCAGTTATAACAATGCTGCTAATTTGTTCACTGGGCTCTCAACATTAATAAGCCCTGCCTGATGCTTAGAGTCAGCAGCTTACTGAAAAAAGCCTGGGTCTGTCTGCAGCCAGAATATATGCAGCCTGGAATGTTTGTCCATGCACCCCAATAATATGCTATCACACATTAGGCTACAAAAAAGAAAGATGACATACAGCTTAAGAAAGTATGTGAGAGTTCATGGAGAATAAATACATAACTATTTAAAAATTCTATTTTCATTATTAACTAACTACTCCATGCTGCTCTCAGCATTGTGATCCACGATGTTCAAATACAGTCCTTCCCCTTTAAGAAGCTTATAATCTAAAACATACAAATAACCATATGCAGAAAAAAGCTAGAGATCAGAATAAAAGGAAGCACTCACAAAAATGTACAAATTCAGCATGCCAGAAACTTTTCAGTTGAGCAATATGATCCCTAGTGAAATTCTTTCCAAATGATGTATCGTGTGCACAAGTTATAAGTGATTATCTTCAATTTTCTTAGAAGTGAATAACAAGATACCTCTTAAGACCCATGCTTTTGTATGTGCATCGAACACTGAAATTGGCGTGGTCACTGATACCTGGCATTTAAGGAGAAAACACATCTTTTGTCTTGTCTCTTACCAGATAAATTCAGGACTCTTTTCTGCCAGGTTGATAATAAGCAGCGTTTTAGGTTACAATGAACAGCAAACATTGCAACTCTAAAGACAGAAGTAGTAGAATGTTCAAAAATATTGCATCAAAATATAAGATACAACCCATAAGAATAAGAAACACACGTTGCAAAACTGACACGATCTGCGTCATCTAGCATCCATACACCTTCTCTCTGTGTTTCCTGATGCTCACAGAATGGAATTTCCTCCAAGAATTAAGAAAACTTTTCGAGATGGCGGCCCTATTAAGACCCGTCTCCCTATCTCCCACTTGATCTCTTCAGTTCTTTTCCCTTGCCCTGGCTGGCTATTGTGACCATTTCAGCCAATTTCCTGGAGGTATTTTCTATCCCTTTTCACCCTATTTAATCCTACAAGTTTCCTGGGCAGCCTGTTTGCTTGTATGCTCCCCCACTAGACTGTGAGCTCCTTGACAAAAGAGAGCACAGCTCACCCCTCTGTGCATTTTCCAGAGCCTGACACAGAGCCTGCCAAGGAGTGGGCAGCCTCACACTCTGCAGAGCCAGGTTCCTGGCCAGTCCTGGGGCATGTGCCCCATCACGCTGCTAGCTCTCCCTAAGCACAGCTCAGCCTCAACACTGAGATTAGCATAAGAAACAGACCACATTTGAAAGCATTCTCTAAAACCTTCCGAGTTAGTACACAGTATTGCAACTTTTTAAAGTTCTAACAAATCACCTCTCACCCAAGTCTACTGGGATCTCCGGGAAGAGAAAATCCTCACACACCTCAGTTCTTTCTCTCTCTGTGTCTCTCTGTGTCTGTGTGTCCCTGTCTCTGTCTCTGTCTCGCTCTGTCTCTCCGTCTCCCTCTCTGTCCTCGTCCCTGTCCCTCTCTGTCTCTGTCTCCGTGTCTGTCTATCTGTCTGTCTCTCTACATTAGGACCGCTAACTGCTTCAGACTAATTGGAGAACCACAGCAGGCAACCCTCATACAGTCGCTAGTTCTCACACTTTAAAAAAAAATGCCAAACTCTCTCTGTTTCAAGAATGTTGCCTTTTAGTTTTATGTTATTTCTCTCTATTAAGAAACTCCAAGTGGAATTTGAGTCTTGCAGGCTGCCTTTCACCGACATGGGTGCTCGGCCTTCTGGATTGGTTCTTGCTCTCCAAGGTTTCTCCAAGGCAAGATCCCCCAGTCTTCTGGGAGTTACAACACTGCCATGGTCTGCTTCATTCTTCTCATTCCCATCCTTCCCCTGCACCACTCCCCCCCTCACTAAAGTGGTGTATGGCATTCATAAAATGAATTACACTTGATTTTTGTTTAGAGGAATTTTTTCAGACTTCTGTAACATTCCCTTTGAGACAATTGGAAACATCATTGTCTGATTACTAGCTCACTTCCCTTGCCTAAAATTGTATCCATTCTTGATTGCGCCTGTGGGTAGGTTAAGCAGAACAAAATAAACATCTAGACTTATGAGCTCATTGGCTTTTTTCTGAATTTTTCTAAATTAAATAAGGGCAAAAGAGCTGCACTGAAAGTCAGTTATATGGATTTTTCTGCCAAATGCTAACTCTGTGCGCCTGGTTTCCATCTGTGGTGCTTTCCAAGCTACAAATCCTTTAAAAAAAAAGACTGGAGTATGAAGAGATCTATGGATTTTGGGGACATGCTATTTAGAATTGCTATCCTGTGCCTTTGAACACTCTAAAAGAAATGGGAACATGAGATTGTAAGGCTTAGATCAGCTTTGTGGAAGTGTATCATAGTCCTTCAGCACCGGTGATTTATTTTTTAGGCTGGCTGATTTCAAATGCCATTTAGTCTCATCCATATTAGCATAAGAAATGTACCTTATCCACGCTAACCCAATTCTGCTAATGGACGAAGTTTGCAGTCAGTCCCAAATGCTCCCCCTAAGTGAAACAGGACATTCCTGAAGATTTCTTCTTACTGTGACCGAATCTCATTTTATCTGGGACAAAGGAAGCCTTAATGTAGTTAATACAGTGCAGCAGGCAAGCTGAAGACGGCTTAAAATATAGATGGGAAAAAACGTCAAGTGGTCATCACGATGGTTCATAACTATCAAATAATTTGCAGCTCTCTTTCAGTTTCCAACCACTGAACAACAGCAGCAAATTACACATTTATTCACTTTGAAATTACGCACTTGCCATTGTATTTAGTCTGCCATTATCATCTCTTCGCCGAAATACTGATGAGCTCGCTCCTCACATGGACATTAGAATTTTCATCATGTTTTCCATATCTACAGTGGCCATATTTGCCCAACTAAAATTCAGGACACATGGTTTCATGACAGGACAGAATATTTGAAAATCGCACTGCCCCAGAAAAAAATCGAGGCTACATGGTAGATAGGTGGGTATCAACATATTTGCATTTTGGCTCTGCTCCAATATGAATGCGGCCGGAGCGTGCCATGCAAAAGGTGCTTACCACCATTCGTGTTTGCTAAAAAGAACTGAAGTAGATTCCATTGGGTTTATATGGTGAAAATCCTTGAAAAGACATTTTTTTCCTAGAGTCTGTGAAATCGGAGCTGAAAATGAAAAATGTGTATTACAAATAAGTCCGATCATCCTAACCCCAGGAGAAAGGCAGGGAGGAAGCAAGGCCCGGCCAAAGCTCTTGCACACAGTGTGTGGGCTCTCCCTATACTGTTACACAGATGCTGTAAAGAGGCAGGCAGCCAGCAAGCCGGGGAGGGTGAGGCAGGGTGAGCGCCTGTGCGCGTGAGCGGAGCGGGAGGGGGGGCGCTGACTGAAGCCTGTGCTTCCTCCGCTCTTCTTTCAAGCGCCACTTTCGCTGCCTGGCTTCAAATCAGCCAAAGGTGGTCCCACTCCCCAAACCTGGACCCCATTCATCCAGGGGGGATTCAGCCTGGGAGGACTAATTTTTACATTAGCAACAAAACCCTATTTGTTCTCTAGCCTGAGCAATCTAATTACCGTGGCACTTCCAGGGGAGAAAGATTCGCCTGTTGTTTCGGCTCTGTGGAACTGATTCATAGGTTGCCCCTCACGGCTCCGGCACACGCCCACGTGGTGAGTTATTAACACTCAACAGGGGAAGAGGTAGTCCTACCCTCCCTTGGAGCGATATCCTGCAAAGCAATATTTAACATACGCGCAAATGCATTTCAGTCACCGAAAGGGGTGACCAATTACCTTCGCAACTAACCGGCGGGCTCGCGTGGCTCTTTTCATCAACCTGAAGCAAAGGCTGAGGGCGCGCTGGCTACCTAGGTAACCTCCCGCCAGGGAACGCTTGCAGGCGGCGCTCACAGGGCGCGCACCGCACTCACAACTTCGTCCAGCCTCAGACCTGCCTCCCAGACTTGCTGAGAGCCACCAGCCAAGTTTCGGCAAGGGCTGCCGTCCGGTCTCTCCACCGCGGGAGGCGCGCCTCGAAAGGAGACCCCGAGGCCACAAACGTCTCTCTCGACGTTTGAGAATACACCCGGCTGCCTCTCCCCAGCAAGGGAGCGAGCCAGTGCACCTCTGACCAATTAACCTGTTACTCTTCCTGCCCGCATTGTCAGGGCAGCAACTTGCCCTAACTGGATTCTCAGGCAAATGTTAGGTGCCCAACCGCTGGACGGTCCATCACAGAAGGCCATTAATATTCATCTGTTGACACTGGCTCAGGTTAGACATGCCCTTACTGCGCGATCTGGTTGCGCAGAACAAAAGGCAGGCGTTCGGAAACTTTCTCCGTCTAGAACCGTCTCCCCTTCGGGGAGCAGCTTGTCGAGGAGGCAGATGAATCCGGGGAGGAGTAAAATCATCTCTGGGCTCCTACCCCACAGGCCCGGCACCACCGATTTTGAGGCGATTTTGCCAACCCAGAAACAGGGCACTGTCTGGAAGGCAAAGGCTCAGTCCTCACTTGGGGGCCTCCTGCTCAAAAGTTTCCTTCGCCGTGTCTTCACCCACCGCTGCAGACTGCGGGATCTGTCCTCAACTTTGTCTGTTCTCGGGCCCGCGAACCTCGGCAAGCCGGACCAGGGACGCCATGGGGACACTTCGGGGAAAGGCTAGCAGGAGCCGCGGGCAAGATAAGGCTAGAATTCTGACACGTCTGTGTGAGCAAGGGTGAGACATTCCTGAGGCGGCAGCTCCACTTGGGTCCCCCGGGGCTGGAGATCCAGTTCTCCTCCCGCGCGCTCTTGGGGAGGCGACCTCCCCGTTCCTCCGATCTCACATGCCCTGACAGCAGCCAGAGCCCGGGGCGTGCGGACAGGGTCCACGCGAACCCCGCTCCCCTCAGTGGACCCAGCCAGGCCCTGGGCACAGCGACCACTCCCCAGGACCCGGACGTAGGGCACCCGACCCGGGCCCCGCGGGACTAGCGCTCGGGCTGCAGCCCGCGCCCCTGGGCACCCCGCGGGGCGCAAGGGACGCGTGAAGGACTCCTACTCACCTGCCACGGGGGTTTCGGGAACCCATTTGAGTCCAGGCTGCAGTCTCTGGAAAAAGGAGCGAACCTGGTGACAGGTGGCGTCCGGAGGCGGCGGGGGCTGCGCCTGTCCCAGGCACTCCAAACCCAGCAGCATCGCCACTACCAAGCACGCGGCGCGCGCAACCCCAGCCATCCTGCTTCGCGGGGAGCTAGGAGAGCGCGAGAGAGCGGCAGCCGCCGCAGCGAGAGCCTTCCCGGGACTCGGCGAGCCTGGCGGTGGCCCTGAGGAGCGAGAGACGTGCCGCGCTGCCCAGCCGCCGCTGCAAAAGTTTCCTCGCAGCTACCTGGGCGCTGGGTGAGGGCGGGAACCGCTCGGCGGCGCGGGGCGGGGCCTGGCGGGGCGGGGCGAAGGGAACGGGGCGGGGCGGGGCTGGCCGCGCGACCAGGGGGCGTCCGCGGTCGAGCGGCCGCGGCCCGGGATGCCGTGTGCGGCGGGAGCGCGGCGGGGACGAACGGGCGCCGCGGCGCGGGAACGGGGCGGGGCGGCGCGGGAGCGGGAGCGGGAGCGGGAGCGGGAGCGGGGTGCGGAGCGCGCGCGGAGGCTCCCGGCAGCCCGGCTCGGCTGCCCGCTCGCCGCCGCTCTTCTTCCACAGGGCGCTCTGGCAGAACTACTGCAGAGGGGCTGCAGGCTCGAGCGCGCTGATTGGCTTCCCGGCAGCCATCCCCTCTGACTGGCTCCGGGAGAAGTTCCCCAGCCTCACTCCTCCTTCCCGCCGCTCATTGGCCTACAGCCAAGAGGGCTTTTCCCCTTAGGATTTCTGCTACCTCCTCCCACTTCCTCGGGGTGGGTGAGGGTCCGTGGGCTTAGGTGCCCTTCTGCTTCCCACCGGTCTCCTCCCAGCCAGATGTGGCTCCTCTCTGGCCAGCAGAGCCACGGAAGGTCTTCTTTCACACAAAATCCATCTCCTGGTCCTGCATTCTGAGAGGCTGCCTGCCCGCGAAACGTTTTTCCTACGCAGCTCTGGCTGAGTTCTCAAAGCCAACCGACAAACAGTCACGTTCAGGAGCAGCTGGGGACCTCTGGGATTTTCACAGCCTGCCTCATCTTTGAATACTATACTTTAAAAGTCCGGAAGCCCCTGTGGCTTGCTAGGTTGGATTCAATTGAACCACACGAACTCAGAGAAAACACTTGATCCCGGGATGTTAAAAGAATCTATCTCCTGCAGGATAGTGCCCGGTAAAGCAAAGTAAAACTGATGACGGCGGCATAACCTGGGGCTTAAAACCAGGCTAACTCATTGCAAAGTCATCTTACAGAGCAAATTCATTAAGCTGGAGATAGACGTTTCCTAGGTGGACTAGGAACCTGACCGAAAGGTCTCCTAGACCTCAATCCCCAGCTCTCCTCAAATTTCACCATCAGAAATCCAGTTCTTTGAGAAGCAAATCCCTCTCAGAGGAGGAATGCACAGAATCACTGCTTTTGTGCTGCCCAGAAGGATCTCTGGGATCCCAGGTCTCTGTAACCCCACACAGACACACCTTAGTGCAATGCTTTTCACACAGTAGGAGCTCAATTATATTTCTGTGAGTAAATGGCTGACTTTGATGTGAATTAGTTTATCACCTGACGGTGTTGTTTCTAACCTAGATGAAAGTAGGTTTACAGAGTGGAGAGAAGGGAGAGCCTCAGTACGGGGAATTGCCCAGGGCTTACTAGGCCAGGGGCCACGTGCTTGTGTAGCAGGACTTGTGGGTTGAGGAGAAAACCCATCAGGTATTCGTTCATTCATTTATTCACCTGTTTATTCTATAACAAGTATTTGAGTCCTACTGTGTGCCAGACCCTGTGGGATACAAACAGACAACTGAGATACAAAGATTAGCCCGAGGTAGCTAGCCTCAAATAGCTCCAAGACTAATAGGGAAGACGATGTTAAGATATCGTGTGTTAAGTGCTAAGATGGAGGACTGAAGGTGAGAGTGGATCAGAGTGTCCCAAAAGATATGATACCCTAAACTCCGACTTGAAAAAGGAGTAGGAGTGGAGGTGAGAAAAGGTGAGTGGAAGGGTGCCCGGGCACAAGAAGCAGCTTAAACAGAGAAGACGGGACCTGGCATGGCCCATATGGAGGCAGGGTAGGAAGTCTGAGCAGTGACTTCAGGCTGTGGAGTTAAAAAGGTGAAGGAGGCAGAGGCAAACAAGGGCCAGATTATGCAGTGCCTGGAAGCCATGCAGAACACCCTAGGGAACCACCTCAGGCAATTGTAAGCAGAAGAGTGACATGATCATATTTATCTTATTGAAAGATCTTTCCAATAGTATTGTGGAGAAGGGACAATATCAGAAGCAAGGAGACCAGTTAAGAGTCTGTGAAAATAATCCAGAAAAGAAATGGTAAATGCCTGTGGCAGCAGAGGGTTGGAAGAGGGAAGTGTTATGCAGATATTTAGGAAATAGAAGGAAAAGGGCTCAGTGAGCCCTGTGAATGGGGGATGGGAGCAAAGGACTCGAGGACAGGAGGGCTCCTTCACTCTTTTTCATCAAACATTTGAGGGCTGCCTATGTATCTGGCATTCTTCTACTTCATAATTTTGCCTGAGGCTAGGCCTGCGCCTGCATTGAACATTTGACAAATGACATATCCACTTTAAAAGAAACACCAATTAAGAGTCATAATTTGGCTGGTGAGTTTGATATGTTCCACCTGTGGAGCCCTGTGACCAAAGGGCAGATAGGAAGGCAAGCATTGATTGAATTTCATGACCTCGCAGAGGAAGACATGACCTCCCATAAATTCATGATCTTCCAGAGCTCATGCAACTAACTACAAAGGCAACAGTTGTTTTCAACTACTGGGTACTGAGTACCTGAAAAGGGGGGACTGTGGCTTCTTTTAATATATGCTTTTTTAATACACTTTGTGTGAACCAGAGCTGTGCTTTAAAAAGTGAACTATATGAATCCCTGGATTGAATTAAGTGGGTCAATGAAGTTGGGGGTTTTATTTTAATACATATTTTAATGATGGATTAGTATAGCTAGTGCATTTGATTCCTTTGCTAGGGCAAAGCTACATAATTAGTGCTGTTATTTGTTTCAATAGCAATGTGAGCTGGTTTAAAGAAAAATATGAAATATCATTGTGAATATGAAGATGCAGCAATATGTATGGGAGTGGCATGTGAATACGTAGGGTGTAGCCTACGTCATAGGCTCACGGCTCTGAGGTTTGGGGATATGTTTCTTTGGCCTGGAAATTCCTGTTCCCACTTCAAGCAGCTACTTCAGGGCTTTTAGCCAACCCATGGCAAGAGTTAATAAAACCTATAATGCTTCAGGAGTGGTTCCATTTTTATATGCGCCTCTCAAAGGGTCTAACCTTCCTGTACCCAAATGATGACTCTTACAGTGGAATTTCAAGCACTGAAACAGACTTTGTGGCATAGGTTTTTGGTCAGGAAGGCTTGCAGAAATGCCAACAACACAAAATTTTATTTATGAAAATCCCTAACCCAGGCCCAGGGGTATAGCTCAGCCTCAAAGCCCTTGGCTAGGTCCTGTGTTCCATCCCCAGTACTGTGAGGAAAGAAGGAAGGGAGAGACGGAGGGAGGAAGGGAAGGAAAGAGGAACAGAGGGAAGAAAAGGAGGGGAGGGAAAGAAGGAAACAGGGGAAAAAATCCTTAAGAAAAAGTGTAAAATCTGTTATATACTAAATAGCACCCAGACTGCTGACCACAAATTAAGGCTGAGTTTTCTAGCTGGGCACGTGGCACACTCCTGTAGTCTCAGACCCTCAGGAGGCTGAGGCAGGAGGATCAGTTGAGCATAGGCATTTGAGGCAAGCCTGGGCAACACAGCAAGACCGGTTTCCTAAAACAAGCACCAAAGCCTGGGGCTTCATTCTGCACTTTCCATGAGCTGTCTTATCTTCCAGGGCCCCTTCCCTCGTGATAGCCCAGTGACTCATCTGCACTCTTCAGCCCTGAGAGACAAAAAGAAACAATCAGCCTGGAAATACAAAAGAGTGTGCTGATTGAGACGTGCTCATTTTGGACAATTCATGGCTCTGTGCTTTCAGGCTCCACTGAAAGCATTTAGATAACACCATTGGACCAGGGTCTCCTCGTTGAACCCCCAGCAGGAAGGCTACCTAGCACAGCAGGCCCAAAAGAACTTTTCTTCACCTTTCCTTTCTAGTCTCCTGTTTGAATGAATTCGAGAACTCCCAGCTGTAGCACGAACAGCTATTATCTTGCTGGAGCTGGGAGGAGAGTCTGGTATCCTGGCTCCAAAGGCAGCATAAATCAAGTTTTCTAGGGAAGGGTTAAGAAAGGGTGTACAACAGCTGTAGCCATGGGAGGAGCTCATACACAGCCGTGCACACGGCCACACACGCACACATTGTTTGTCTTGGGCCCAGTTCCTCCCCCTCCCCGCCAAGGTGATGCTGTCCTCTTCCCAACCCCCTCAGGTACAGTCTCTTCTGCCCTTAACCCCACTCTCAAAACGTGCTTTCAGGGAAGAAACTTTCAAACTCATCTGCTGACAGTGCATGTATATGGCTGATGGGACATAACGGGGCTGCCCACCCAGGGCTACAAGAGTATTTTACCAGGGATCAAAGCTTTAAACCAAAGGAACAGAGCTCTAAAAACTGTGGAATTCCAGGCATCTGCCAGTGGGAGAGAGTGTTTAAACTGAAGGGCAATGAGGCCTTTTTGGTGCACCTGAAATCACATCATGTAGACAGTTGCTTATATGTTAGGCTGCTGCTGCTCACAGTCCACACCTCTGAGCCACACCTCTGCACCCGATGGCACACAGCCACTTTGTCTCCTCCTCTCTTGCAGTGTAAGACGCCTTTGTGGGGCAGAGGGGAGGGGAGGCGCCAAGCACACTGATCCTGATTCTCCCAAATGTATAAGCTATGATCAGAGAATGAATTATGGTCCTTTGGGAAAGAGTGTTCATTCATTCACCCCAGCCAGCAGGCCACTGCAATGTAAATGGTAACTTTGTGAGTTGAAAGACTTAAAGCCATTTTGAAAATTGCATAATAATCCCAGGCAGAATTTGGCTCAGTGTGTATGGAAAATTAATAGAAGCAGTTGAGATGGTTGCATTGTGAGTTGTGGACGGATAGCCTCCCCTCAGACCAGGGACTTGCTTGGCCTTCACAAAATCCACAAAATATACTGAGGTTCTTTTAAGTCAGAGTCCAAGGCTTCACAGAAACTACTGATGTCTTTATTTGATGCATCATGTCAATTACTACAAATAAAAAATTGCTCTATTCTGCCTTTGTTTGTATAAAGAATATCGATCTAGATTCCTAACATATTTCTTTAAACCCCCACCCTATTGATTTTTTGGATTGGGTAGATATAATGTATGTATAGTTACCATTTGTGTCTCCTGCACAGGACATTGGGTTGCCTATAACAATTTAAGGGATTTAGATGAGATTGGGTGCATTCAGGGTGGTATGGCCATGGACAATTTAAGGATTTATAGTTCGGTGATTACAACTAATGATCCTTTTGCCTCATCCTCACTAGTGCTAGTTTTACAGGCATACATCATTATGCCCAGTTGAGACTATGGTAACTTTAAATTCAAGTGCTGGTTGGTGCCGGGCATGGTGGCTCACACCTGTAATCTCAGCACCTGGGAGGCAGAGGCCGGAGGAGTGCTGAGTTCGAGGCTTGCCTGGGCTACACAGTGAGCTCAGGGCCAGCCTGAACTACAAAGCGAGACCCTGTCTCAAAAAAAAAATAAAATAAAATAAAATAAAATGATGGTGGTGCCTAAGGAATGGCTTTCTGTGCCACATGGCAATTCACATATACTTGATTTTGCTTTGAGTTATTGTTGAGCAAAAAACACTGTGCTTTAGGTAATATGATTTATCTTGCTATATGTTGTATAGAAATTATAAGTAATTTCACCAAGTTTTTTCTGGGTCTTTATACAGTGAAGGGTCTCTAGGAAGCCAACCAGCATTGAAAGTAGACCTCTTAGGTTTATTCCTATCAAGGTTCTCCTGTATTCTCAGCAATATATGGGAGGACATCTACAGCCACCACCACAGAGAGCAAATTACATGCTCAGTAGCATTTCCTATCTCTTCTCTCAAGCCCCATCCACAGTCTTAAGTCTTGTGGAATTTCAAAAGTAGTAGATCGTAAGTCCTCTGTGCCTGGTAGTGCATGTCTTTAATCTGAATAGTTGTGAGGCTGAGGCAAGAGGATCACTGTGAGTACAAGACTAATCTAAGCAACATAATTGAGTTAAGGTCCTTCTAGACTACATGGAGAGAGCCTGTCTCAAAACAGAAAACAAAACAGAAAAGACTATCCCAAACATCACCCTTGACTTTAGTTATCATAAAGATTACCCATCGCAAAATGTATTCTTAAGAAGCAGAACAGTTGGGACTGTAGCCAGTGCAGGTTACTTTTCTTCCTCACCCTAACTCTAGAGCTTCAGATGAGCAGGGATGTTTGCTCTTTCTCTATATTTCCTCTAACAGTGCTACCCAAAGCGCAGTCTGTGGACTTGTGCCAGTCTGTGCGCTGATTGCTACCAGTCTGACTAATTAAGCACAAAAATCAAGAAGGACTGGGCCGGAGGGTTGGCTCAGTGGTTCCGGCGCCTGCCTCGCAAGCGCAAGGTCCTGAGTTCGATCCCCGGTAACCACATAGGATGCTGGGCGTGGAGACACGCCCACCAACAATCAACACCGCATACCACAATGCCGGACGTGGTGGCTCACGCCTGTCATCCCAGCACTCGGGAGGCAGAGACAGGAGGATTGCCGAGTTCGCGGCGACTTGCCTGGGCACCATAGTGAGCTCAGGGCCAGCCTGAACTACAAAGCGAGACCCTGTCTCAAAAAGCAAAAAAAAAAAAAAAAAAAATCAAGAAGGACTGAGAAACTTTTATAGCCTGTTGATACCACTGCCACTTGGAAGTACATGATAGGCTGGCCCCGCTGATGAGTCTAATAACTGCTTAAAATGGCCTATGTTTTGTATTTCCTTTCTAGTTTTTTTTCCCTAGTAATTCATTTTTATTATCATCCCCCAAACTACTTTTCTAAATTAGGAAAAAAAATAAAAATAAATAAAATCAAAGGACCCTTTACTACAGATGGTTTGAAAAGCACTATCCTACTATGTGTCCAGTACTTTGCCCTATTATGTCGATGGTATTCAATGTTTTTCAATGAAGCTCAGTGATTCTTTTCTTTACAGAAGTTATTTTCCACATCAGGGAGAGTTCCTATACAAATCACAAGACACAAAAACTTTCTAATAATAGGTAGCCTTCTTAAAGATAAATTTATAACTAAAAGATTTTTTTCCTATAAAAAATACCTCATAAGGATATTTTTTTTCCCTCTGGCTCACATTTATTCAAGAAGTACTCCAAAGAAAGTAGATAGAGTTTACATGAGAATTTGCTTTCAGAAGATCTTGGTATAAATTATGAATGGAGGTTGAACTCTGTGACCTCCGTATTTTATCAATTATTTCTCCTGTAATTTACATCATGTTTTCCGTTATAATGAAATAGCTTGTGTACCAGAAAGTATCTCCATAGAGCAAACTGATAAGATCCAGAGGGAAGTACTATTTCCGTGGAATGTCTGTGTCTCATTCATCCTTACTACATGTCAGAAGCATAGCAAGTCTCCTCTACCATAAATAAATGACATGTCATTACTCAGAAGATTTACACTCTGTCGGATGTCTCCAGTCCTTCCCTAACTCCCGTTAAACTTACGGTTAATACCATATGGTTTGTTAGCAGCTTTTGTCTGGTATTGTTCTGAAGACGTTTCATGAGGAAGTGTCCTGTCTTTCCCCAATAGATTGAAACAATCCAAAGAGCAGGGAAACAGTAATCAAAAGAGTTGATTTCTGGTTGTTGCTCTACCACTCTGAGCATTAAAGCCCTGGATCAGTAACTAACCATTGCTCTGTAATGTTCTTCCGACTTCTAACCATCTGTGTCTATGAACTCCTTGAGGAAAGTCATCTAATAATTCAGTATCTAGTGTCTAGAACAGTGCTTAGGACACAGTAAGCTTCCAATACACTTTGTTAAATACAGGTCAAAAATACATCCTTCATAACACAAATGCCACTAATGGCAGCATAGAAACCACTCAAGCAATATTTGTTGGTCCAGGGATTTAGCTCAGTGGCTCTGGCATCTGCCTGGCATGCACAAGGTCCCAAATTCAATCCCCAGTACTACATACCACAATACTGGGTGTGGTGACACACGCCTATAATCCCAGCCCTTGGGAGGCAGAGGCAGGAGGATTGCTGAGTTCGAGGCTTGCCTGGGTTACATAGTGAGCTCAGGGCCAGCCTGATCTACAAAGCGAGTCCCCGTGGCCCCTCAAAAAAGGAAGAAATATTTGTTAGTGGATTGGTGTTCTTAATCAAAGTGCTGAATAACAGCATTTAAATCTAACTTTTAACCTAACAAGCAAGACAATAATGCTTATTGCAAGCAAAGGTGCAAGAATGGACATATAAACACGCATTCTTCTATCATATTTTTACCTTTAGAATCTAAATAAGAGATTTTTAAATTAACAATAAAATTTTTAAACTGACAACTTGACATATAATCTTCAAATCATGAAATACTGGCCAAGCAAGGTAGCACACACCTGTATTGCTGGCACTTTGTGAGGCTGAGGCAGAAGGATGCAAAGTTCAAGTTCCATCTGGCCTACTTAGAGACCCTGTCTCAAAATAAAAAATAAAAAGTACTAGACATAGCTCAGTGTGATAGTCCTGGATTTCATACCCTGTACTAGGGTGGGGGGATCATAAAGTACTAAAGGTAAGAGACTATGTTTATCTAAATCTCACTGTATGAAAGTCTAACACATTAATATTAGTTGGAAGTGATAGTAGTCAACTTTCAGGAAGGTTTATTTATTTATTTATTTATTTTTGAGACAGGGTTTCACTTTGTAGTTCAGGCTGGCCCTGAGCTCACTATGTAGCCCAGGCAAGTCTCAAACTCAGCAATCCTCCTGTCTCTGCCTCCCCAGTGCTAGGATTACAGGCGTGAGCCACCATGCCTGGCACTCTGGTATGCGGTATTGATTGCTGGTGGGTGTGAGTCACCACGCCCAGCATCGTATATGGTTACTGGTATTGAACTCAGGACCTTGCGCTTGCGAGGCAGGCACCGGAACCACTGAGCTAAATCTCCAGCCCCAGGAAGGTTTAATTCTTAATATTTTCTTACCAAAAATCCACATCAATCTTTTCTATGGAACTCTTTCCAAAATGCACTACATATTCCTTGCTTTAGTAAACACAGTATATACAATCTAATCTAAACTGCCTTGAGGAGCTGTTATATGATTTTCAATTTTTGTACCATGTTTGACTATACATAAATAGAGAGATATTGTGCTGAATCTGCCCAAGTTACAAATCCCATGAAAAATAGCAGCAAATCCTGTGAAATTATTTTTCTCTTCCTCTTTAATGTACGATGTAGGCTGTACAGATGTATGTCCTCCTGTCTTGGTTTGCCTTTTACAAATAGCATTTCTGGATTCACAGGCTGAAGTAGCCTTTCGTAGGCCGTTGTTTCTGTTCTGACTTCCACTTCCAAGTTTTTCAACTCATTCTTCAGTTGACTTGGTTTAATTTATGTTGCAACACAGTGATCACAAGGGTCAGTACAGTGCTATGGAATGGGCTTAAGTTCCAGACTCAGACAGTCCGGGGTCCAAATTCCAGCCTTGTTACTTCCTAGCTGGATATTCTTGGGCAGAAGGCCTTATCTTGCCGAGCCTTCACTTAAAAAATGAGAATTAAGGACTTAATCTTCTAGAGCTGAGGGTATATCTCAGTGGTCGAGTGCTTGGGCCTCATGTAAGGGACCCTGGGTTCCATCCCCAGCACCATAAACATAAAAGAAACAAGAATCAAAGAAAAAATTTAATCTTCTAAAGATAGCAAGCATTAGCAAGGATATGGAGAAATTGGGAAACTTGGCCACTGCTTGTGGAAATATGAAATAGTGTAGCAGCTTTGAAAAACAGCATGGAGATTCTTCCAACAGTGAAAAATATAACTATCATGCCACGTCTGGGTATTTATCCAAAAGAATGGAAAAAAGGATCTCAAAGATATATCTGGATTCCCGTTTGTTGTCACACTTACAATAGCTGAAATGTAGAAACAACCTAGATGAATGGATAATGAAAAGGGGATACATACATATGTAGTAGAAAGTTTCCCAGCTGTCAGAAGTAAACCCCACTACTTGTGACAGGGATGAACCTTGAGTGCATTGTGTTCCGTGAAATAAGCCAAACTTACATGACAACTACTGCGCTATTCCACTTGTTCGAGGCATCTATGGAGTCAAACACACAGAAGCACAGAGTAGAGTGATGGTCACCAGGGGCTGGGGAGCAGGGAAATGGGGCATACAGTTTCAATCAAGCAAGATGAATACGCTCTGGAGAGCTGCTGCAGTGCACACTTATCATCAACAATAAGGTACTGTACGCTTACAATTGTGTTAAGAGAATAGATATCATTTTACTACCACAAAAGGAATAAAAACTTGACCTTGGTCAATGAATGCATAAATCCATGAAATAACACAAGCATAGCACAACACTAGCTGTGGAATATAGGTGGCAGGCTTGTTAGTACCTGTTGTAAACTTTTTTCAGCATCTCCATATGCTGCAAGGTCATTGAGGGTACTAGTGATAACATAGGCAAAGTGTCTAGCACATTTTAGTTACTCACATTATTGTGTTACCCTTAAGGTTATTTCTTTCAAAGCCATCAAGTTTGTCTTTGTTTACTGTAACGAATATTACTACATTTACCCCTTTACTTATTATCCAGTTACTAAACAGTCACAATATTCCAAGCACTGGTTACATAGTGATGAGGACTGGGTTTGCTCTTAACTACTAGAGTAATCAGGCATAACTGAGATCTTGAGGTATTAGTTGAGTTCACTTTCAGGTTCACCACAAGGCCAGCTTTGGGGTATGGCAGATTTTCATGGGTTTGCAGCTGTACAGATGTGAGGGAGGCATACACCCCCAGAGGGTCTCCTCTGGCTTCACACTTTGGGCCCTAGCTCAACCTTCCTGCGGTCTTGCCTTAAAATAAGCCGGTGTGGAGGGCAAAAGGGCTAAGCAGAGCTCCGCTATGGCCTGGGCACAACGAGAGACCAGCCACAGGCCCAGGAGTTCTCAGACACCCATTTGCCTTTCCATTTCCCAGGGCTTAACCTCTGCCGTCTGGCCTCCTCAATTACAATTGCATTTCCAGCCTTATTTCTGGCCTTATCCTCAATTCCCAGCCTTAGTAATGACTCGTGTTTCCTGGATGTAACTACAGGAGCTCAAATTCACTTCTGAAAAAAAAAATTTTCAACCTTGTGCTTGCGGCCAGATCTACCCCAGTTTTCAACTTCACCATCGTATTCACATATACTCGTACCATTTCTAATTTACTGCCCTGTAAAATATCATGGCATATTTACTTTCCTTTTCTTCATCTTGAAGCTAGGCAGTGAAGTGACTCTTCTTCAGAGGAAAAAGGGCAACGATTCCTTGACAACTGGAAGCAGTGCCAGTCTCTCAGCTGATAGTTTATGTATGGAAGGAAAACATTTATTCCACATATGGAAGAGAAAGTTCATCTTCCTTCACATAACTGCTCCTATGGCAAAAGGTCATTTAATCACATGCAAGCAGCCAGACAAGATGATAATATAAAGCAGGATTCTGTGTGCTTTTAAACCTTGTGAGGCTTATCAAATATCTTTATACCACTTAAGGATGGAAAACTCTCGGATAGTTAAGGAGAAAGATCAAAGACGAGGATGCAATTGCCTATTGTCGTTTTTTTGCATAAATAGTTTAGTTCCTGACCTTAAGATATGATCAGCAAATATCTTTCTAGGAGTAGCATTATATTCACACCTGAAATAGCCACGATTCTGGAATCCTCACAGAAGATTCACATTTCACACATTTTGCTGCAAACTGAACTTATAATGTTGCTGATCTACCTTAACACATGCACAGTATCATTGATATTTTGAATTGTATAAAGTCTATGAGGTTCCCTCTCCTTGTTCTAATACAGCATTGTTATTAAATCTTAGAAGTGGGGCAGTATATACGTTCATAGCATTTTTGCTTAGAATTTACTCTTTTGGGTGCTTCAATCAAAAAAACAGATTACAGTAACAGTGACACATAGTACAAACCCTTGATTTGACAAGGAGGGCTTGAGTTTCCAGAGCTACTTAATAATCCCAGTTAAACCGGGCGTGGTGGCTCACGTCTATAATCCCAGCACTCGGGAGGCAGAGACAGGAGGATTGCTGAGTTCGAGGCTTGCCTGAGTACATAGTGAGCTCAGGGCCAGCCTGAACTACAAAGCAAGACGCTGTCTCAAAAAAAAAAAAAAATAATCCCAGTTAAACTGTTTCCTTTTAGAATCTCTTACGTTTGTTTAAGGCTTTGTATTTCTCAAAAGGTCTTTCTTATCACTTACTTAGACTGTTC
The DNA here is from genome assembly GCA_004025085.1 of Thryonomys swinderianus. Lineage (NCBI taxonomy): Eukaryota > Metazoa > Chordata > Mammalia > Rodentia > Thryonomyidae > Thryonomys > Thryonomys swinderianus. The sequence continues at coordinate 95,952 of PVIC010000549.1, read as the reverse complement.
TTTCCAACAGCCTCATTAAATGATCCAGGCACATATTTACTCCCGTACTACTGAGGAAGAGGCTTCTGAAATTCAGAGAGGTAAAGTGATGGTTCTAAGGTCACACGGCAAGTCAGTGAATGACAAAGACAAAACTGTAAACTTCAAAGTCTAACAACAAAAGCATAGAGAATTTCAACAAATCACGCGGCCGTGCTTTTAAAACTAAATCTCATACACGGAAACTTTTGAATATTATCCAGGTGTCTTTGGAAGGCTCAGGGGACTCAACACTCATTTTAAAGAGCCAGGCCTGAGAAATGACACGTTACAAAAACATGCCAATCTGGGATTTACGAGATGAGAGTAAAGTTGCGGACAACATAGATGGGTCAGGGTTCAGAATATTTCTTGTGCTCTTCGCTACGGTGATGTTTGCACAGACAAAACAGTACAGTGTGGATAGCAAAAAAGAGATTGTGTCATACAGTTCACTCAGGATTGGTGCAGAAAAAATATGGCAGACATTTTGGAAATCACCCTTGCAATTCTATTTCAAATGTTTTAAGGATCTTTTCTTCCTTACCTATGAAGGACCTAATTGTATGTAGTTCCGGGAAAGTCTGTCTCTGTCTCGATTCTACTTTTCTCCTGTCATCAGTAAGTTAAATGAGGGCCGGAGATTTAGCTCAGTGGTTCCGGCGCCTGCCTCGCAAGCGCCAAGTTCCTGAGTTCGATCCTGGTAACCACATAGAGTGCTGGGCGTGGTGACTCACGCCCACCAGCAATCAATACCACATACCACAGGGTCTGTAATCCCAGCACTCGGGAGGCAGAGACAGGCGGATTGCTGAGTTCGAGGCTTGCCTGGGCTCCATAGTGAGCGCAGAGCCAGCCTGAACTACAAAGCGAGCCCCTGTCTCAAAAAAAAAAAAAAAAAAAGTAAGTTAAATGAGGAGATCAAAATAGTAAGTCTGAAAGAAGTAGCCTTGAGAGCATTAGAATGGGACTTCCTCAGGCCATTGGAGTTTGACAGCTAATTATGGAAACGAGATGATACAAAACTCGGAATTTCTCAGAGCACAGCCCCAGTGCCTGGGTAGGGAAAACCTATAACATTCACTACAGGAAACTCACTGCTTCCCTCAGGGAAAAGTGGATCCATGGTTCAGAGTTGGGCCTTAAACTTGGAACGAGGGCGTTCAGGTCTGCCTGAAGCCCTCTTCTTCCTGCCGTGCCCTTAGCAAACTGAGAGGAACTCTGAGCCTCTCCAAGGAGAGCGCCCCACAAGAAGAAAAGTTGGTCTAACAGGAGCTAAACCCGTGGAGCCTAGTTGCCGGAATCCCTCCACAGGCCACCCAAGCAGTGAAGAAATTCATGGAGAGAAAGAAAGAAAAGACCCACAGCCGTGAGCAGAGCCAGCTGGGAGGGATGTTATTACTTTATTTCTGTTTTCTTAACTGTGTGTGCGTGCTTGTATGTCTGTGTGTGCATGCATGTGTGAGTGTGTGTGTGTGTGTGTGTGTGTGTGTAAGTACGAGTGTATGCTGAGGGGGAGGGATGATTGATTGCAGAAAATGTCTGGATCCAGCACTCAAGATGGAAACATTTGTAGATATAATTTCTCCTAACTTTCCTACACCTTCCTTCCCTTCTACTCCATTTCCCCAGTGGCTATCAAGAGCTGTATATATCTGACCACAAAACATCCAGTCAGTTCAAGTCAAAAATGCAGCCAGCCATCTGGATTGACTCAAACTCTGTCTACACACACCAATTGGCTTGGGGGTAAAAAAATGTAATTCAGTGGAACAACTGGTTATTTTTAAAACAACGAGTTGAATTCAGACAACCATCCAATTAGTTGATTTCAAAATGCCTGTTTGGCGACATGAAAAGGGTTATTTTCAAAGGGCCTTGTATGTGCATAAACAACCTGAATGCTATTAAATTGACGGGCTATTTTAGAATCAAGTAGATAAGGCCAAAGTGGCTAGACTGTTTATAAAGGGAAAAACCTGCTAAAGAAACAGTCTATCAAACACTCCAAAGGTGATGCTTTCTGTTCTAAGGATGACAGGGACAGAGACAAGCATCTCCATCCTTTCTTAGAGAAGCTTCCTGTGCCTGGTTCTTGGATGTAGTCTCTGCCAAGCCCAAGGCCCAGTAGTCAGTCTGAGAGGTAAACGTCCCTCTATGAGCTCTCACCCCCTAACATTTCCTGATGCACACTGGGATGTTAACGCAATGCTCACCTTTGCTAGGTTTCTGTCTCACTGCAAGGAAAGCTCCCTGAGCTATTTGACCCCATTCATAATGAGGTGAACCCGTTTAAACTGCATGGTTATATTCAGCTTCCTCCCCCAGCCCCCTGAAATGTGCAAATTCTTTTCTTCGGTAACATTGCTAAGAAATGATTTAAGGGGGGAAGAAAAGGTTGAGGGGGAATCTCCTCCTGAAGAGAATTTTATTTGCACTCCCTATGCTTTGTCATAAAGGGCATTCAACCATGTTAATCATATAAGAAGTTTTAGAGAAACTCTCTTTCGCATTAGGCTTAAAACATCACCCCTGAGGTGGTGCTGATGGCTCCCTTAGAAAAGATTTCTTTGACATCTAAGACACAAAGGACTTCAGCAAATGCTCCAGTGAAATGAGTGGTGCCTAAGTGGGGACTCTCCGGGCCCAGCAAGGAGCATTTACTAAGTGCAACTTTTGTTTCTGCAGATGTCTTACTTGGGTGTGTCTTAATCCCAGATGTTGTGGAGATTTTATTTTATTGTGCGTCTGTGTGTTTTTCAAACATTCATTTTATCAGAAAGGATTCCCACAATGGAAGCATTCATGGCCACGATGTGGCTCAGTCTTTAGGTTTAAGACCAGTTAAGCTGCCCCAGGTAGAAGTGTTTGCAGAGCTACAGAAGCAGAGAATGTCAGGAGTTGAAAGGGGCCCCTTAAAGTCCGTCCTTACCTTGGGGTATCCAAGCACACCTTCTGTTTTCCATAGGATCTCAAGGATGGAAACTTCACATCTAGTTGTTTTACTTCAAAAAGCATGAGCTGTAGAAGGAATAATTTTACAATGTACTATAACATTATTTCCTTTTTTATACATTTGCTTTCCCAATTTAAAAAAATTAATAAACAATAAATCCTTTGAAAAATCCAATCAATGGAAGCATTTCTCCTCCTTTTGAGGCTAAACGGGACAGCTGTCTCAGGAAATTCTACTAGAAATTGTTATCCTTCTTCTAAAAGGTGGGGTTGCTTTTATTTTATAGATGTTATGAATCTAGACATCTTTCTTTTTGGGGGGAACCTACTGGAAAACTGAGAGTCAAATTTGTGGCTCACTGTTTCAAAAATTTCTTTAATTATTGAAATTTTTTTGAAGTGTTGTGGATAGAACCCAGGGCTTCAGGGCTGCATGGCAAATACCCTACTGTTGAGTTAAACCCCCAGCCCTGCATTTGTATTACTTCCTGAAAATAGAGTCATATGTTTGTTTTCACTTAGTAAAAACATGGAATGCTTCGGGAAGTTACATGTCACCTTTCTACAGGGGCCATGGCAATCTTTCTGGGTCACCCCACTGTTAGTGTGCGCACTGCCTGATCAAGTGCCGAGTCCTCTTCTGACCAGGGCAGAAGAACTCACTCTAGTTTTGTACTTTCCTCTTTATGTCCCCTTTCCGAAATTTCTTCCCTCCGATATGCTTCTTTGTTGTCCTTTCTGGTCTTGTTGGTTTGCTTTGGGGTTTGTAGTCACTACAGTAAAATAGGAGCAGAGGCTTCCTCCTACCTGGATCCAAGCTTAACTCAGCCTCTGAGTCTCGATTTCTTCATCTGTAAAATGGAGATGACAACAATAGTTCCTGCCCCATGGGATCACTGTGAGTGTTCAATGAGAAGCTGTATGTATCATTTCAAGCTGACAGTAAGCAATATATTTTTGTTATTGTTTGAACTTTGCTACCTTCAATCATTTGAGGGCCCAAAATAGATATGATTATTTATTACCAAATTCAGAGTTTCAACCTTTTATCCTTCCTTCTTTCTTTGTGAAGTCATTTGGTGCTATTTCTGAAGCTAATGAAGCTTCCACTGTATCTCAAGAGAGCGCTTCCTGAGTTTGCTTGATTTTAAGAATCAGAATAAGCTTTTATTGAAAATACAGATTGCTAGTGTAACATGACTAAAGTGCTTTTCTAACATTTTTTAATTGATTTTTTTTAAGAGACAGGATCTGGCTGAGTTGCCCAGACTAGCCTCAAAATCCTGAATGCAAGGGATTCTCCTGTCGCAGCCTCCTGTGCAGCTGGGACCACAGGTGTGTATCACCACTGCTGGCTCCTAAATCATTTTATAAATGAACCATATGTGATTAGATGTTTCTAGAACTGAAGCTTTTTTGTGCCACATTTCTCCAAGAACATAATCACATACACATTTCCACACTTGCTTCCTATGAAGTGTCACTTTAATGCTTTTATTTTTATACTCATTTTCCCTTTGGTGACTTTTACATTGTTTCTTTCCACTCTTTTATCTCCTGTTCAACCACTTAAATGTGTCTATCTTTTCCCAACTACCCATGAGATAGCAAGTTCCCCCACATCCTGCACCCCACATTCTTTTGAGTGAAGGATGTCAGAGCCAAAGCCTTCAGCCTGTTTGTGTCTTTCTTCCGACTAAAGATACATCTACATTAACAGAAAAACAGTTACTTGGTAACTGTTGCAGGCCCTTTACAGAGAAAAACATCTGCAGTCTTTTTTGTTTTATTGGCCTGCTGGACGGCCCTAGGACAGCCAGGAAGGACCCCCCTACCCCCACCCCCACCCCACGTGGCTCTTCTTCAGGCCCAGGAAGCAACGCAGATTTGAGAACAAAAAGTACGTAAGAAATGGGGTGGGGAGCGGGCAGAGAGAGGGACAGGGTGGGGGCGAGAAAGAAATGAAGAGAGAGAGGCAGAAAGGGATAAAGTTTTATCCGCCCTCCTGTTTTTCATGGATAAACGGCAAGTCCCTCATTTAAAATTTCCCCCTTCATTTTACCTTTTGGTTTTCCTTTGAATAAATAACCTACCTCTTAAATTTTCCTCAAAAATCTGCCTCTGTATCTAGCTCCAGTGTTTAATAAGTCAATAAGGAAGGAAGGGAGGGGTAAGAGACTTGTGACTAAAATCCTGAGATTTTGCTATAATCTTAAGACTGTTGTGACTATTTCCCCTTGTGATGAGTGTGTTGCTAGGATGGTACAAGGATGTTGGAGAATAATTCTGTGCAAAAAGATCTTACCACTTGGTCATCATCATCCTCATCTTTTTAAAAACCCAGGCAACTCTCAGTTATGCTTCATTCACACCAATAAACACTACCTGGAGAAAGTTCAAGCTCCAGGAACACGGCATCATCCTCAAGCCGGAATTCTTGCTTAGTACCTCTGAGCCTGGGGGGTACAAAGTGTGCTTGCCCGGAGGCACATGCACAGACACACTACTTCCTTGTGTTAAATCCACAGAAGAGGCTGAGGACGAGAAGGATTATAGGAATTCTGAGGACGGAGCAATTCTGTTCTAAGGGCCCCGGTGGTTACAAAAGGTAAGACTTCTGAGCCCTGAAAAGAGAAGAGAGCCAGACAGAATTAATGTGAACAAAGACCAGGAAACAGGGGGGAAAATAGTTTTTCTGGGAGAAACGATTAGTAGATCAGTTGATGGGCCCAGAGAGTTTGTGTAGACTGGAAAACAAGTGAGAGATAAAAATGCAGCCAGCTGTAGACCTTCATCTGCCTCCAGAAGGCCTTGAATGCTATGTTAATTAATGTGGCCTTATCTTAGAGGTAATAAGGTAGTACCACCCTCGAAGATAAAAGAGAGCAGGAAACCTCTGGGCCTTCTGGGTACCTTCAAAGAAAAAAAAAAAAAGGAAAGACATGGATTACAAAGACTTTGTGAAATGTGTAACTGTTCTCCATATTTGTGACTTCGTTATCCCTTTATGGCTTCGATGTTGCCTGAGAGGACAAGAGAATAGCTACAGGATTACATGCTACCTCACAGGCTGGTCTGGAGGTGGAAAGGCCTCCAAGAAATGGTCTAGGTGGTGGTGTTTCTAAAGCAGAAAAACAGAAGGGAAATCTCTGAGCCATAGCAGAGAGACAAAACGTGGAATGCTGGGAGCCAGCACTGTAATCCAAAATACCTTTGAGGATTTAATCGGAAGGAACCCTAGTTCTCTGCCAGTCCTGTGAGATACTAAATTTCTCCAACAGCTTCTCTCAAATTAGTTAAAAAGAGGGGACATACGTAGTCCTTATTAAGTGAACGCACTACTTTGTGAACCCCAGAGAGCTCTGACAATATTCTGTAAAGATCGCTCTGTTGAAGAAAACAAAAAAAAGAGAGCTCACTTTGTTGAACTAGTGAACTAAATGGGGACTGACTGGGTACCAGCTAACATGTCAGTTAATTTCTTGACTTTCCTGATTTGAAGGCGTTGCTTGGGCAACAGTAGTTCCTGACCTCCTCACTTCAATTTAAGACAAAAATAGAAAAATAACATTTTCAGGATGTTAAAATAAGCAGTTAAGGGCCGAGGATTTAACTCAGCAGTATAGCTCCTGCCTGGCAAGCGTGAGATCCTGAGTTCAATTCCTGGTATCAAAAAACACACAGACAAAAACCAAAAAAAGCAGTTAATTTGGATAAGCAGACACTAGTTCCTGCCCTCTTCCTAATTAAAAAATATCTTCAGCATTAGTGAATGACAGCTGTCCATCTGAGATCCTCTGAAAAAAACTTGTTCCTTCACAGATCTCTTTCAGTTGAACAGCTCTGTCTCAGTCCCAGATGCATTCCATTCCTCTCTGGGAGTAAAGGAGCCACTGGTATTTAGCTGATGGGGCACAAGCCACTGGGAAAGGCCCTGTTGCTGTCTTTCATCAACTCTAACCGTTAGCCACGCAGAAAGAAAACTTCCATAACAATTTTGTACCTAGTCCATAGTAGATAGTCAGTAACGATTTGCCAAACAATGGAATGAATGGAAGCCAGACACAATTTAGGCTCTTCACATTCCATAGTAAAGAAGAGAAAATAGACAAAAGCCCTCAGCTCAGCAGAGTTTACATTCTAATGAGGACAGAAGGATCTGTACGGTCCCAAGTCCTGTCAGACTCAGCACTAAAAGCATGGAAGATACTCAGTAGATACGTGAGGAAATAGAAATTCTAATGATAGTTCTAGTTATGTTTCCCATACTCAGTTTCATTGGAAAAATAATATGATCCTTAAATTGTTAAATGTAGAATTCACATGATGCAGCAATCCACTCCAAGGTATATGCCCAATATAACTGAAAACATAAATTAAAACATATCTAAGCACCAGTGCTCACAGCAGCATAATTCACAACCATGACGATGTGTAAACAACTGCAGTATCCATCAGCAGATGAACGGATAAACAAAAATGTTAATATGCACACAATGGAATAAAGAAGATGTGTTTTTTTTTTTGTTTTTGTTGTTATTGTTGTTGTTTGGAGACAGGGTCTTGCTTTGTACTTCAGGCTGGCCCTGAGCTCACTATGAAGCCCAGGCAAGCCTCAAACTCAGCAGTCCTCCTGCCTCTGCCTCCTGAGTGCTGGGGTGACAGGCACGAGCCATCATTCCTGACATTATGTTATGTGGTACTGATTGCTGATGGGCATGAGACATCACGCCTGGTATTGTTGTATGTGGTTACCATGATCAAACCACAGACCTTGCACTTGATAGGCAGGCACAGGAACCACTGAGCTAAATCTCTGGCCCAGAAGATATGTTCTTTTTTAAAATAAAATGGTGTATTACTCTACCATAAAGAATGACAATTTGAATCATTTATACTCAAATGGACATGCCTTGAGGATGCACTAATAAGTGAAATAAATAGGTCACAGATATGTAAATACCGTATCTTTTCTCTGGTATGAGAATCTGATGATGTAAATGAGTTTTAGAATGCTTGGTAGATTTTGTGAAATAGAAAATATTCAAAGGGAAAGGAGTAGGGGAAAGTAATGAGGGGAAAGAAAAAATATGATCTCAAAAAAAGAAAAAGAGGGCTGGAGATTTACCTCAGTGGTTCCAGCTCCTGCCTCAGAAGCACAAGGTCCTGAGTTCGATCCCAGTAACCACATACAATGCCAGGCGTGGTGGCTCACGCCTGTAATCCCAGCACTCGGGAGGCAGAGACAAGAGGATTGCTGAGTTTGAGGCTTGCCTGGGCTACATAGGCTCAGGGCCAGCCTGAACTGCAAAGTGAGACCCTGTCTCAAAAAAAAAAAAAAAGAAGCATATGTATATAGGGGGTGGGGGTTGTAGGATGGATAGGGAAATGGGTAAAAATAAGAATTAACTCGTGTCATATACTGGTACAAATTTCCAATGTTGAGTGTGATTGTTACATATATATAAAATGTACCAATAAAGGATTCAATTAAAAAAGGCATATTCAAGCATGGGTGAACCTGGAGGACATTATTAAGTGAAATAAGCCAGTCATGAAGAGACAAAAACTCTGTGATTTCTTCGTTCTGTAGTTCTTATAGTAGTTAAATTCATGAAGGAAACAAAATGAAGGTTGCCAAGGACTTAGAGGAAGAAGGAAAGGGCAGTTGTACAACAAGTAGAGGGTTTCTTTTTCTCAAGATGAAAAGTTTTGGAGTCTCGTTGCATAACAGTGCAAATGTACTTAACATTATGTGGCTGTCCTGTGATTATGGTGGTACATTCTACACTGCATGTTTTTATAATTAATAATGTGTAGATGCTCATTAAACATTGTTTTTTTGTGAGAACTGTACAAAGCTTAGCAAACACAGATGCTCTGCTGGAGGTTATATTGTAATATAGGCCCTTCATACTGTGGCCAGGTATGTCAAGGCCATAAAGACAAGAGAACACAAACACCCAGCCTAGATATGGAGAGACAGTTGGATATTTACATTACCCAACAGAGCAAAGGTGAACACATTTTGGGCTGGAGGGAGGGCAGGCTGTCTGCTCGGTGTGCTGTGACCGGGTACTGCTCCTGGTTCATTCTCAGAAGTAGATCGATTCTATTGCTTGTTACACATTCAAAAATTTAATTCTTTCTGTTGAATCTCAAAGGATTAGGATCTTCTACCCTGCTTTAGAAATAGGCAAATAACCCAGAAAGGGACAAGATTGGTTTCCAGCTAAGAATTTGTTTTTCACTTTTCATTACAAGGCTCCAAAAGGAGACAGTAGGAGAGAGAGGAAAGGGGGTGCGTGGGACACTTAGATCAACGCCCTGCCTGTCCTCACCCACACAGAAGAGGCTAAGGAGGCAAAACTACTGATGCGCCAAGTCCACGCACTCAGGCAGTCTTAGGGGAGCTGTCCGCCTATCAGGTCACGGGGAGTGAAGGGGAAGCATTGACCAGCCTCCAGAGTCACTTCCGCTCCTGCCAAAAGCAGCACCCAGAAGACGCGAGGTCGGAACAGGGCGGCTGCTGCTCTCACTCCCACATGGTGTGCAGAGACAGCCGGATGGACTCTGGTGAGTTATCCACCCTTCAGTTCCGGAGGGGCTGCCGCAGAGATCTCGCTGCATTTCACCAAGAAAAGGTTTATTAGGCAGGGTTCGTTACACCACATCACAAATCCACTTTCATCTTAAAATTAAAAAAAGAAAAAACTGTTTCGAAGGACTTCAGCACATTGTTTATGAGTCAATGGGTAATGCTAGTAACAAATGCGTTTTATCTATTCATGAAGGCAAGACTCTGAGCATCTCTCGGGAACGACCAGGAGCAGTTAGTTTGAATTATAGTACACATGGACCTCAGCTAATAAAAGGACATGTTCTAAAACATTCCAGAATTCCAGCCTGTCACTAATTCAGATTGGTCTGGCCGCCCCCACCCTCTGTTAGGCCAAATAGATGAGATTGTGCTGATGCAGATTTTTCAAGTAGTTTGCAAATAGTGAAGCCTCCCTCCTTTTCTCTCTCTGTCTCTGTCTCTCTCTCCCCATTTTCCTCCCCTTCCCTCCCTCCTTTTCATTCCTTCTCTCCCCCTACATACATTGTATGACATCTTACTATTAGACTCAGTAGGTGAGACTTTCTCCCAACTTGTTATTTACTTAATGCTCACTAGAAAGTTACATTTCTCCCAGGCATGATGGCGCAGACTTGTAATCCCTGCATTCAGGAGGCTGAGACCAGCATGGGCTACATAGCACCAAGCTCAAGACCAGCCTGAAAAGCATAGCAAGACCCTGTCTTGTAAAAATAATGACAGAAAAGTTACATTTGAAAAGAATATACACTGACTCTCTCGCCTACAAACAGCTTTGTTTTTCCTTAGCTGACTCTCTTCTGCTCTCATGAAGGTCATTATTTAACTAATGTCACATTTAATTAGCTTACATTCATTTGTAAACCTGAAGCACAAATGCTCATCAATGGGAAAATTTAGAAGTATCCTACACGTGAAGCCAGTATCTCAGAGACTGCACTCCCTTCTTTGCTGCAGCATTATCTACAATAGCCAAGATACGGAAACAAGTTTCCATCAGTGGTTGAATGGATAAAGAAAAGGTGCATATAATATATATCATATAAAGGTGAATATAATATATATATAAATGAAATATATATGAATATTATTGTTATACAAATAAGGGAATCCTGCTAGTTGAAACAAGACAGATAAAACTGGAGAGCATCATGGTAAGTGAAATAAGTCAGACACAAAAAGACAAATGCTACATGATGTCACCTTTGTGTGGAAACTTAAATGGTTGATGTCTTGGAAGCACACAGTAGAATGGTGGTTACCAAGGGACCGGGGGTGGCAGAATATGGAGTCACTGGTGAGAATATGAGCTTTCAATTATAAATGAATAATCTCTGGGGATCTAATACACGTAATGGTGGGTATAGTTAATAAATGCCACTGTTTACTTAAAATTTGATAAGAGCAGATTTTTAATATCCCTTACACACACCCATACACACACAGTGGTAAGTGTGTGTGGTAACAGATGTGTTCATTCATTGGACTGTGGCCAACTAGTACACAATGTATATCAAACTAAAACAGTATACCTTGAATATGTACATCTGAAATTTGTCAGTTAAATAGTATTTTAAAACGGAAGTATTCTAGAAGTGCACTGGCCAGTAATTCTCTTGGAATCCCCCTCAGATTTCAATACCTGTCAGTTGTTACTTTTGAAAATATTTTTCAAGCTATAAACCACATAGTCAAAGAAAAGCTAGCTATAAACTATTTGAAGGAAATGTGGAAAAAGAATATTTAAATGAGATTTTAATTTTTTTTTTTTTTTTGAGACAGGGTCTTGCTTTTGTAGTTCAGGCTGGCTCTGGGCTCACTATGTAGCCCAGGCAGGCCTCGAACTCAGCAATCCTCCTGTCTCTGCCTCCCGAGTGCTGGGATTACAGGCGTGAGCCACCGCGCCCTGCATTGTGGTATGTGGTATTGATTACTGGTGGGCGTGAGTCTCCACACCCAGCATTGTATGTGGTTTCCGGGGATCGAACTCAGAACCTTGAGCTTGCAAGGCAGGCGCCAGAACCACTGAGCTAACCCTCTGGCCCAGATTTTATTTTTTTTAATCAGCTATACAGGCCTGTGGAGGCCATCGTGCTAAAGGTTCAGGGTTATAATATATGTATTAGAGTTCTTGGGGAAAACATCAAACCGAGTTTAGAAGGTATAAAAAGGCATGTGACTTCATAGACATCTACATATCAATATATGTGTACAGAGGGAGATACATACAAATTGAGTTGTGTTTGTAGCCTTCATCACAGGACTGTGACTTGCTACTGAGAACACATCTTAGTGCCCCAGAAATAAAAGAAGGAGCAGAGAGGCTGCTCTGGTCCAGATTCTCATCGTCAGAGACAGAATGGTAAGAGATGTGACAAGGGGTCTGAGCTGTCTTGGTCCAGAGGGGAAGACAGTCTGAACTGAGCCTTGCAGCTCAAATACTGTCACAGACCTCAATTCCTAGCATGCACCGCACAGAATAGGCTTTAAAAGCTTGGTAGGTAGTTTGTAATGAGAAAGAGATTCCCTCTCCGAGCAGTTTCCAGTGTGTGATGGACAGAGGTAGTATAGAGAGGTTCATTGTTAAGCAACCAAATATATGCATTAAGAGAGGGGGAAAGAAAAGCATGAACATTTCAGCTTCAAAGGCAAACTCAATGAAATTGAGATGAACAATCTTATAATTAAGACTCCAAAGTAAATTTTAAAAGTACAAATATATACAAGTCAATAGAAAAGAGCTAAAATAAATGCAGTTGATGATAATGTGGCCAAAGCAAGTATGAATGAATCTTCAGGAAATACTTTTCTTAGTTAAATGATGCTTTTAGTTATACAAATGAAATATGAGGTCTTAGCTGTCATTATTCTTGTCCTGCCCACAGTGGCCAACCTCTTCCTTTAAGGTTTCTCTATGACTTGTGCAAGTTCCATCATGTCAGTCATAACAACTTCTCATTGGATTTCTCTGTTTTCACATCTGTGCCTTCCACTAGACTTTAAGCACTTTGAGGACAGGATGTTTCTCATTTGTGTGTCCCTAACACCCTGATTCAGAGCCTGGTACATAATAGGTGCTCAGTAATCTTTCTAAATGGATGATGCCCTACAGTGCCCTGTGCTGGAAAGAGAAACGGCAAATGTTCCTGGGAGAGTTATGTCAAGCCAATTTAGGGTCTTGCAGAAGAAAGAGAACTGTAAATTCCCAGCTCCTAAATCAGAGTTTGAAAGCTTGCTCCTCCCTGGCCATAGCTCCTTGATACGGGTCCTGATTAATAATCTGTTACATCCTCAAAAGGGGTCATTTCAAGGTAACCCAGTGGAGCTCCCATGACCTATTGACCTTGTTATATCACCAAAACGGAGCTAACTTTGGGTCATAGGATAGCAGAATCCGTTGCTGTGATTCACATATTACCCAGAAATCTTTGGCTTCCTGGAATTCATAATAAAAATTCCAGATCCACAACTATAACTTTCAAACTTCAGAATTCTTGCTAGCACAGCAGAGTAGCACTTGGATTCTATGCCAGGCCTCCTGACCTTTTGTTAATTGCAAAATAAACAGATCTCCAATTTAGAGGGGCCTTCTCCTTTTATGGGCTCCCTGCAGTGTAGGCACTGCTTGAATGGTATTTTTTCTGCCATATTTGCTTTCTAGTACTTGTTCAGGGGAGGCAGGTGTCTGAAAATGAAAGCAATAGGAACTGAAACAAGAGGAGAAAAGCAGGTGCCTTAACATCCTGAGTGAAGCATCCAACTTATTCTTCAGAAGGGTCTGAGATCCTGAAAGGACCTCACAGGTGAAACCTTATTTGAATAATTTTCAAAAAGCATTTCTAGAACACACCGTGGTCCATCTTGCGCCACATAGTTCACCATTCATTAGGTGAAACATGTCTATACAAAGTGACACGCACTGTTACAGAAGCACAGACAAAGGGCTTGGGCAGCTCAGATGCTATGTAACCATTCTCCTTTAGGAAATGCTAGTGACTGACATAGAAATGAGGTAGTGAGGGCCGGAGGATTAGCTCAGTGGTTCCGGCACCTGCCTCACAAGCGCAAGGTCCTGAGTTCGATCCCCAGTAACCACATACGATGCTGGGCATGGTAACTCACGCCCACCAGCAATGAATACCACATACCACAGTGCCGGGCGTGGTGGCTCATGCCTGTAATCCCAGCACCCAGGAGGCAGAGACAGGAGGATTGCTGAGTTCGAAGCTTGTCTAGGCTACATAGTGAGCCCAGAGCCAGCCCGAACTACAAAGCAAGACCCTGTCTCAAAAAAAAAAAAAAAAAAAAAAAAAAAGAAATGAGGCTGTGAAGCCCTGTGGTGGCAGCATGAAGATGTTGCCACAGGTTGTAAGTCTTCTTAGTTTTGCAAGACTAGAAACTTAATGTTTTGTTCTGCTCTAGGCCTGATTAGAGTCCAAGGGACAGACTCACTACAAATCAGAAAGATTCAGAATACTAATAAAAGAGTAAAATGGATTTACTGTGGGCCGCAAAATGGTCTAAGCACTTGGCATGAGTTATCTCATTTAATACTCATAACAACATGATAAGAAAAATATTATCACCACCTTCATTTTTAAAGATGTAAATGAAGATTTGGAAAGGTTATGACTTGTCCAGATTGGTCAAGTCAGATAGTCTGACTCTGAAGCCCATGTTCTAAAAATTTACAGACCCCAAGACTCATGTTTTAATACTGAAACATAAAGTTCTTGGCCACTTTGTTCATTCTTTCTCCAAGAAAGATGATGGAGACTAAATTCTGTCCCGAAGACTGGTGAGTACCAAAATAAGAACAAAGAGCTGAATAAATATTTTCCATGAATAAATACAGGAATCCTCAAATCATGCTAGCTTAGTGAATTAGAGTCCTTCATCCCTGCTCAGTAGGTTCTGGGCCTTAAACTGACCGGTTAGGACATTTTTCTCTGTCAAAATTTCAGTGATTAAAGTGAACTCTGCAAGTCTACAATTCCTGACCTTCAGTGGCCATATTTGGGCCCTCTTTTGAACTCTAGTCAGTGCCTAGTGTCTTGGATATTATCTTTATTCAATTTCTGCCAGCCTCTTTTTAAAGGATACTTTTTGAAATCCTACCCTGTTGCCTTAAGGCTGGTCTAACTATGAGAGTGGTCCTCCTATAACTCCTGATGGCCTCAATTCTACCTGAGTTACCCGTGTTCTTTGGATTACCAGTTATACTAATCAAAGCTCAATAATTTATTCATTAAACTAACCTTCACTTGGTGCCTACCTTAGGCACTAGGGGTATGGCAAAAAAAATATTTGAGGGCTGGAGATTTAGCTCAGTGGTTCCAGTGCCTACCTAGCAAGCGCAAGATCCCTTGGTTTTCATCCCAGTAACCACATACAACAATACTGGTGACTCACGCCCACCAGCAATCAGTACCACATACCACAGTGCTGAGCATGGTGGCTCACGCCTGTCATCCCAGCACTCGGGAGGCAGAGGCAGGAGGATTGCTGAGTTTGAGGTTTGCCTGGGCTACATAGTGAGCTCAGGGCCAGTCGGAATTACAAAGCCAAACCCTGTCTCAAAAAAAACAAAACAAAACAAAAAAAACTTCGATTTATTAATTAAAGTCTGGGCAAGAAACAGATTGCACATTCAAACTGAGTAATCTACAGAAAATTTCACGAGGGGGGCTATTTATAAAAGCAGGGGTAGAGTGTAGGAATCTCCAAAGAAATGGAGTAATACTTTCGACATAGTAACAGCAGGGAGCCACCATGTTCCTAGGCTTGAAGGTGAAGGCCAGAGAACTACATGAAGAGTGTTGCTTTAGAAGAGCTGTGGCCCTAAGTGGAAGGATATAGCTACTGTCAAAATTCAGCTCATCAAGAGAGCACCAGGGGAGTAAATATCCCAACTTTATTCTCTTCCCACTCTCCAATCTCCAATTGGTGCCAAGCACGAGCAGAAGTCAAGAGAAAAGGGAGCTCATTAACACAGTCCACATAGGACAGCCTTCCACGGTGCAGAGCAGGGTGAAGAATGGAACTGAATATCTCGTACCACTCAGCAATAGAGTCATTTCTTTCCTACCCCCAATCTGCTCTGCTCATGATTCCTTCCACTTCCTCCCTTCTCCTTAACTCCCACTGCCAAAGACTCAGCTTCTTACCATTCGGTGTGAGTCATCCCAGTCTTAACGCTAAGTGGGCTTCCCAAAAACCCCATGGCTAATTAGTGACATAACCAGATTGCACACCTGACCTCCTTACTCTCCGTGCAATGTATTTTCTCCCATCATTATCTCATACTATGCAAGATAGCTAAGTACTTGTTGGATGATGATTATTATTATGATGACAGCTGTCGTGTTTTGAACTGTCACGATGTGTTACTACATGAGTTTGATACATAAAGCCTCACTCTGAGAACAGTGTGGCTTCCATAGGTGTCTAATACTCGGGCAGAAAAAGTCCTTATTTCCAGTGGACAAATGAGACTAAAGACCAACTTCTTACACATAGCAGAACATTTTTATGGGTCCCATTTCCATTCTGCCTCGGTCACCCTTGAATTGCTATGTACCAGATGCAAAGAGGATGTAGTTAACACATTCTAATTATGAGCTCTGGGAAGAGAGCTGCTTTTATGGAATGCACTCCTGCTGCCACTTTGGCTTCTGTTACAGAGGCTGCTGAGTGGGCTGAACGCTCTCCGAATGCCCAAGGGGCACCCTTAAGATCTGAACATGCAAACAGGGGAGCTTAATTATGGAACTTGAGAGCCAGCATGGTTCTAGTTACAGCCTTAAAGTCCTGAAAGGCAAGGTAGGTGTTTGGAGAAAAACTCAGAGTGCACCTAAGGGTCAAAGCAATTTCATCAATCTAGTTGCATCCATCTAGTAGAGGCCCTGCCAACAGAATCAGCAAAGAAGCCAACATCTCTACTTGGTACACCTTCCTCAAAGCTAAACAAAAGCACAGCCATTTACCTTTAAGTACCAAAAGCTTGTGTAAGAGTGTATACCCTCCATCTGCTTGGAATCTCCCGTCTGCTCTTCTCCCCAACTCAGCCATTGTATGGCACCCAAGTTCCTGAGGCGTAGTAGGGGCCCGACAAACATTTGCAGGGTAAGTGGATGAATGAGATGGATGATTTCCTCTGTTGCCAGAGGACTCATAGCATCTTCAGTCCTATAGCTGTCTCAGTTGGAGATTTCTCTGGACAACTGAAAGACAGACTCTCACATTCTCTCCTGTACTAGAATTTGGCACTTTACCCTTCCAGTGCCATTTCTCCGATTACAGTCAAAATAAATCTCTTTCCTAGCATCTGTTCCAATGGAAGTTACTTGGAAAAGTTGAAGAAGTATGATTAGACCACTTTTTTGAAATGTAGAGGTTTACCCTTTTGCATTTGGATACCTTCCATTAGAATGGAGCTTCAGAGGTCCTCAGAAGGAGATAACAGGCCTAAGCCTCACTTGACACACAGTTAATGTTAACTGTTTCTGTAAATGTTGACTCTGCACTACTGAGCTGTTCATTATTCAACTTCTCTCCAGCTCTGAAGATGTGGGGCAACTGACAAAATGGGTAATGAACTTTTATTTCTTTCTTTCTTTTTTTTTTTTTTTTTTGCTTTTTGGAGACAGGGTCTCGCTTTGTAGTTCAGGCTGGCCCTGAGCTCACTATGGTGCCCAGGCAAGCCGCCGCGAACTCAGCAATCCTCCTGTCTCTGCCTCAGTGCTGGGATTACAGGCGTGAGCCACCACGCCCAGCATTATGTGTGGTTACTGGGATTCGAACTCAGGTCCTTGCGCTTGCGAGGCAGACGCTGGAACCACTGAGCTAACCCTCCGGCCCAGAACTTTTATTTCTTTATACAAAGTTAATTAAGGAAGTCGGTGGTCTCCACTTATTTTGCAGCTTATTCAGATCAGTAATCTTCCCTCTTCCTTGCACAGACACTCTTCCTATGGCTGGAGAGTCAAAGCCTGAAATAGAGCAAGTGTAGCTGTACTGTATTGCTCAGGGGAAGGACATGCCATTACACCAAGGATTTGCAAGCTGGTCAATTTACTGCAAGCAAGTCCAACCAGACAAGGCAGTGTTCTAACTTTCTAATAGAGTTTCTTTCCAGACACTTAACTGGGATCACCAAGGTGATCTACTTATAGTAACTAGATTTCAATCAAATGTGCAGAACCTTCTGATAAGTTCTTTGAGGCAGGGACCAAGTCTGTCTTATTCGCTGCTGGGTTCTCCGTGCATACATAGCTCAGCTTCTGGAACACAGAAGGTAGCCAACAAAGTATTGTTGACTAAATGCTTTCTAGACCAACTTCTCATCCATTTACTCGCTCAATATCACAATAAATATTTCAGGCACCTCCCTAAAGAAAGATCAATGGTAAGAGTGATGATAAGTAACTTCTGCTCTCATTTGGATCCAAGCAGTCATCTGTGTGGGTTTTGTGGTTATTCATTCATGTAATAGTTATCGAAACACATACCATGTACCAAGTACAGGAGACACAATGGTGAGTAACTGTAGTCCTTGCTGTCATGGAGATAGTCTCTCTAACGAACAGACATTAAAATAATTACAATGCTGTTTATTAAGTGCTAAGAGAGAGCAGGCCCTGAGGGGCAAATGAACCCAAAAAAGGGGCATCTAATTGAAGCAGGGAGATGGGGAAGATTTCTGAGAAGAGGTGGGATTTAAATGGAGTTTTGAAAGGCTGGCTGGAGTCAGCCAGATGAAAAAGGAGAAAGACATTCTCAGCATGTTTTAGGCACAGACAAGAGAAACTAGCCCAATGTTCCAAGGAGCCAGAGAGAACTGATAGTTACTGTCAGATAACCATTTGCTGTGGGGTGTTAGCCTGTGCATTGTAGGATCCTGTGCAGCAGTATCCCCTGAATTCTGTTCACCAAATGCCTGGAGCCCCTTACTTTCCCCAAGTCTGAGAACCAAAAATGCTTCCAGACATTGCCAGATGATCTGGGTAGGGGGACCGCCCCCAGTTGAGAAACACTCAGAGTCAAAGGTATGTGTGAGTAAGTGATTAGAAACGAGGTTGGAAAGCCAGGCGAGGTCCAGGTCATGAAAGTCATGTGTGCCATGATAAGAAGATTGGACTTTATCCTGAAGATCACAAGAAGCCCTTGAAGGATTTCAAGCAAGAAGATAATATCCTTGGATGTGGGTTAGGAATGTTGCTCTGGCAGCGGTGTAGAATGTAAATTTGAAGGGAATGTGTGGCAAGACTGGAAACAGAGTAATGAAGTAGGAGACTCTTCCAATCATCTAGAAGTGATGAGAGCTAGTGTCAGGGCAAAGGTAATGGGAACAGAATGAAGGAGGAAGATCTGAGAGCTACTAGGAACATTCAGATCTTTATGAGCTAATGCTTCAAAGATGTTGGGGGATGAGGGAAACCAGCTGACTTCCAAGAGAGTAGTTTCAATGATAGGTTAAGTTATGGGACCATTTACAAGCACCGGGACCATGGGAAGAAAATCAGATTTGAGGAGGATCATACATTCCATTAGTGACATGCTGAGTTTGAGCTACCATGGGACTTTCAAGAGCAAATGTCCAGAGGGAATTTGCTCTACTGGAGAGGGTTATGCAGAGAGTTTTGGGAGCCACCAGGACAGAAGGTTCCTTAAAAGGAGCTATCCGATAGCCTGTCATATATGTAGCATTTACTATTAAATGGCTTCCAAGGCTTCTTTTGCTTTTATTCACGTAATGAACCAGGTACCAGATTCCAAGATAGCCACGGGGGATTTAACAAGATGTTAGACAAATTCTTGTCTTGCAAGTCCTAACAATCCATAGAGGGAGCCAGACAAATCAACGTACATTGATGATACAGTTTGCTAAGCATTATGGCGATGTACACTGCTAAAACAAGAGAGGAGGGGCAGCTAGTGGAATGAGCTGAAGTCCAAAAGGCAAGGAAGAGAAATGTATTGGTGAAAGGCAATATGAGGAGAGATAGAAAATTCTAACAGTTGTACACATTCAATTTGCAGGCCTCCAACTTTGGCAGGGTGTCTCAATCTCAGCACTTTGGACATTTTAGACCAGATGTAAATCATCTCTGTTGTAGGGCTGTTTTAGGCAGCATCTCTGGCCCCTAACCCACTAGATACCAGAAGCAATCTCGTGCTACTTCACAAACTTTAAAAATGGCTCTGGCTTGGGCCGGAGGGTTAGCTCAGTGGTTCCAGCGCCTGCCTCCCAAGTGCAAGGTCCTGAGTTCGATCCCCGGTAACCACATATAATGCTGGGCGTGGAGACATGCCCACCAACGATCAACACCGCATACCACAATGCCAGACGTGGTGGCTCACGCCTGCAATCCCAGCACTCGGGAGGCAGAGACAGGAGGATTGCTGAGTTCGCGGCGGCTTGCCTGGGCACCATAGTGAGCTCAGGGCCAGCCTGAACTACAAAGCGAGATCCTGTCTCAAAAAATAAATAAATAAATAAACCACTCAGTGGAGAATCTCTGACCGAGAGTCCCAGATGCTGTGCTCTGAAATTCATCAGGCTGTTAGCACAAAGCTGTACTCCCCAGGGGCTGTTGTTAGTTGAGGGTCTGAGCAGAACACGCTTTCAAAAGTAGGCCTGCTGTGGAGACATGCAGACTCCGGCTCACATTTGCCCTTACCCAAGTTTCCTCTGACTGTGTGAGAGTCTAGCATGTTCCCACCCAGCCTCTACACTTCCCTTTAAAGCCAGGGTTGGATTTACATCTCAGTCTGATGGCCCTCAGTCATCTCTGTCTTCCTCTCCATTTTATTTCATACATACAAGCGTTCCTCCTACTGAAACCCTGTGCTTCAAATCCCGTCTTGGAGTCTGCTTCTTAGAACACTCAGAGGCCAGACTCTGGAATCAAAAATATTTGGGTTCAAATACTTGCTCCTCTCACCAGCTGTGTGAACTTGAGTAAGTTGTCACATCTCCCTGAACTTCAGTTTACTCATGTGTAAAACGAGAGTAACAGTATGTGCAGAGTTCACTCGTACGTAAAAATGAGGGTAATATTATCTGCTTCAGAAAGCAGCTATAAGGATTAAGTGAACTAGCACATTCAAAATATTTAGCATGGTGCTAGATACTATGTAAGAGTTCAGTAAATTCAGAGATATGTGGGGATTAGGTGTTCTAAGTCAAGGGGAGAAGATGATACATCCGCATGATGGTGAGAAATGTCACAGAAAGGTGGGAAGGGACATGAAATGTTGCAAACATTTCAGGGTTGCTGAAACAAAGCCCAAAGCAGGAAATGATGTGAGAGGCAGGCAGGGCCCAACTCCAATCCCTTCCGCTTGTACTGCAAGTTACATTCTCTTTTTTCATCATCTCCTTTGAAACTTCTTCAGTGTCACTACATCTGCCTTTAAGCTGAAAATGCAAAACTTCACACAAGCTCCCTCCAAGTTCTCTAATTCACAGTCTGACTAGTTTGGAGTGAGACTACAGGGTCTGGAGCTTCACAGCTCCTCCCCTCAGGATTCCAATTTATGCAGCCTTGAATGGGGATTACTTGGAGGGAAAAGATCTAATCGCTACTTGGCCCTTGCCCTGAAAACTTTTTCATTCAATCCAAAAACATTAACAGGGACCATTTTTCTCCTAAGGAGAGTTAATCATTTCCCCAACCTCCTCCTCTCTGCTCACCCCTCCCTCCTCATAAGAATAATCCAAACATGTTAATGAGCCTGAGGATTGAAAAAGTCAGCAACAATGTGGCAATACGTGGACATTCTGCCAGCTAAAGATCTGAATTCAAATCCCAGCCTCACCATCGAACAGCTATGGAATCTTAGGCTAGTGAGCCTTTGAGCCTCAGTACCAAATTTCTACATAATGGAGGGAGAAAACAGGCCCCGGATGAGACAGCATTCTGAAAACTACAAAGTACTAGACAAGTTGTGATTCGACTTGGGTCGCTTCAGGGTTTAAAACTGACTCTGATGCCCTTCGGGGTGTTATGTGCTCCTCGTGACATTCTCACTCAGGCAATAGATGGCAAAAAATCCAGCTGGTCTTAGAAGCAGGGAGAATACCTGCCTGCCCAAAGCCTCTGAGAAATGTAAAAATAATAATAATAATAATAATAATAATCTAAGCACAAAAGAGATGGTGATGTCAAGCTCTGGGCTGGGTTCTTCATTCAGTGGGATTCGCTATTACCACTTCTGAGGATTTAGCTATTCCACTTCCACTTCCATTCTTGCTTCCTTACTTGGCTTAGGACTTCATCCATCCAGGCAGAAAGTCATTCTCTCTACATTTTTGTCTCCTTATTTCCTAACTGCCTTTAATATTAGGAATGTAATCTCTTCAAGATCAGGAGTGCGTGTGTGTGTGTGTGTGTGTGTGTGTGTGTGTGTGTGTGTGTATTGCTGTCAAATGCACTGGTCTAGTACCAGTACTTTGCATCACATCTCACACATACTAGGCACTCAAGAAATCTCTGAATGAATGGACAATGAATAAATCCATGGATCAGTGGCATCTCTAATGGCTTCCTGGATGGATTTCCATCCTCTGTTCTTCAATCTTGCATGCATCTCCGTATCAGGCTGTACCTGGGTGGCGTAAGAGTAAGGGGACACACAGACTTTGAAGAAGTGATGAAGGAGCATGAGCTCCACCCACAGGAGTGGAAGAATAATAGTGTGTTGCCTTCACATGTCGAGAACCATCTACAAGACACTGTGTGGAAACGATAAACACAGGTAGACTTTTTCAGGGTTTTTCTAGGAAAGCCAAGCCTACAACTGCTCCTCAACAAAAGGGCTGTGTGGTCAAGTACATTTGAGAAACATTGCAAGATTAACTTTACACTCAATGCACTCACAGATTTATGGAATACATTTGCCTATTAAAGGCTTTGCAGTGTCAAATAGTAAGGGAACCAGCTCAGTTATGGAAATCTTTTATCATATATTGCTTGTAGAAAATATTTTAGAAAACACTGATCTAGAAAATAACCCTGAGAAAGTTATCAGATTTTTAGAAGCCTTAAATCACTTCCTTGGGTTTGTTTTTCTAAAAATTATCTTCTGCTTGTTTTCACTTAGTTATCACCAGTAAAACCCTGAAAGGGAGCTATAAAGGGAAGGAGCTGGGTATGTAATAGAAGGCAACCAAGTTGGCACTGAGAAAAAGGCTTGACAGCTTGGCTTAGGCAGAGAGGAACTCAAGTAGAAGAATGAGGTGGTGGTACCTGTGAAAAAAGGCAAAAAGCAAGCTTCATATGAATCACTCTCTCAGAGACTAGTTTCCCTTCTCACAGTCTGCTGAAACTGCACTCGCCATTGGATTCTTCATTGCAAAACCCAATGTACATTTTTCAGTCCCTCGTTCTCTGCTACATCTGACACACCGTCCACTTGCTCGTCCCTGAGGCACCCTCTTCATTGGCCTCCTCCTTTCAGTCCTGCCTCTCTGCTGCCCCACCTCGGCCCCCTCAGTCACAGCAGTGTTCTTGGGGCTCCCAGGCTCCCTTGACTCTCACGGCTTCTAAACTTCCTTTTGTAGACTGATGACTCCTCGGATGTGTACATGGTCTTTCTTTCTTTTCTTTTCCTTCCTTTTCTTTATGGTGCTGGGGATGGAAGCCAGGGCCTGAAGCATGCTAGGGGAGTGTTCTGATCCTAAGCTACAGTTCCAAGCCACATAACATAATGTTTTCTATTGGTTTTTAAATCCGTATACTCAACTTCCTTCTCATCATTTAGATCTGGATATCTCAGAAGTACCTTACCGCCAATGTGCCTGAACTTGAGTTTATCCTCTCCTTACCTCAGAAGATAGCACCCTGTCATCTTAGCAGCCCAAGTGAAAGTTCTAGAATCAGCCTAAATGTCCCTTTCTCTGAATATTTCGTCAATCACCAAATCCTGTCAATGAATTTTCCTAAATGTTTTTGAAATCCATCCACCTCTTCGTCCCCATTGCTAATGCCACACTTCTAAGTTGAGACCAACTCCTGGCTGGATTCACTGCCTCTGATATCACCTCGCTCTCCCGAAATCCATTTGGTGACATCACTAAAGAATGCAACTTACTGTTTTCAATGCAAATCTTAATATCTCTGTTTAAAACACTTTAAAATGTCCTAAAGAAGAACCCAAAACGCTTTCATATGATTTCCAAAGGCCTTCATAATCAGACCTTACTTTCGTAGTGTAATGTAATGAATGATTAGAGTGAGACTGACTGGGTTCAAATCCAAGTTATACTAGTTAGTGGCTATGAGCAGGTTAAATTCTCTGTGCCTCAGTTTTTTCATCTTTAAAATGGAGGTAATTATATATCTTCTAGGATTGTTATGAAAATTACATAAATCAATAGCACAGTATTCAGAATAATATTCTGCATCAGCTTAGCCTTAGGCAAATACTAATCTGTGTCCTTTCTCTGTGAATTTAGCTCCTCTGGACTTTTCATATAAGCGGAATCACGTACTCTGCTCTTCTGCGCTGCACGGTGTTCTCAGAGTCCCTCCGCGTTGTGGCATGTGTCGGTGTCTCGCTCCGTTCAGGTTGGCACCATGTCGTCTTCGCACACGGCATCTCCTGTGTCAGTACCTGTTCTTTACCCCCAGCCCTGTCTACGTGACTAATTCCCACCCAAGCTTTAATTGTATTGTTCAGGCGCACCGATCAGACTTCCTGCTGAGGCTTTGGTGGTGCCTCCTCCTCCCTGCACACCCAGTTTGGCTTCTGTGTGCTTCCTCGGTGCTGCCTCAACCTCGCACTTTCCCCGGCTGTTCACTTATTCATCCGATTTTCTATTTGGCTTGTGGCCGACTGACCAGGGCCATGCGCGCATACTGCCCCAGAGTACACGGCACACAGCAGGTACGCAAATAACTTCTATATGTGAGTGAAAGGTGAACGCAAGGAGCCATCTCACCACACAGGCGACGCAGGGGAGCGTGGGCCGGGGAGGTTTCCCGCTGTGCTACACACTACGCTTTCTGAACGCTGCCACCCTCAAGCCATGTGCTGTCAAACTGTGGGCCTGTGTCTCCTCTGCAAGATGCAGGGTTCACCTGAGTAATCCCTCTCAGCTCTGACACTGATTGCTTACAAGTATATGTTTAATTAGTCCCATAATTATGAAGGCAAGCCAAAAGCATGACAAATCCATTAAAATCCATTTCTATCAAATTAACGGAAAATGGCATGATTCAAAATGGCACGTGTTTTTTTTCTTAAAGCATTAGCGATGTGGCATTAACTGAGGTCAAGTAAACAAAAAATGAACATGATGTCTCACATTAGAACGGATGAGGGATCCAGCCTCCATCACCAAGAAGTTTCCAAAGCCTCTTTTAATCAGTTCTATCTTGACACTTGATTGAAATATTAGCTGTAAGTGCCTCTGCATTTATCAGCATTTAAAGGCCTGAATTAATTTCCTTACACTGGCCTGGCTTGGTAAGACAGAATGGGGAGCAGGAGGCACTGCCTCCCCCCAGAGCAGCGCTTTCTGGCTGCATCGGCCGGGACTAAGCCGTTCTGTGTGGGCTTCGGCTTGAGAACATCATCGCAGCTCCTCTGGACGGCGCTGCGCTCCTTTAGGGCATCCAGAGCCAAAGGTGAGCGGAAGCAGCCATGAAGCTGCGAATTACAGCACAGTGCACACGCTGACTCTAGAGATTCAGTAACAGTAACTCCCGCTCAGGGAACACGGCACTGGCCCCTTAGGGGTGGTCGTCTCCTGTAATACCTGAAACAGTGCCATGGGGTCATTCTTGTTGACAGTTTACAAATGAGAAGACTGAGCCACAGAAAAGTGAGTCAGTGCCCAAAGTTAGGCAACTAGTCAGTGATACAGCCACAATTTAAAGTCAGTCCTTCTGAACACGGCGGCAAAATCCATAATGGTGAAGGATACAGCCTCGCATTATGTAATAACTGTCCGTGTATGTCTCTTTCTCCGCCCTTGTTAGGTCTCCCCGCCGGGTTTGTACCATCAGCACCTAGCATGATGTTTTCACTTGTTCCAAGCAGATTCATCCAGTGTATACTATGGGTAAACCCTGGGCTTACTCTGTTGTGTAACAGAGAACAAGGCCATAAGATCCCTCTGTCCAGTGGAGCTTACACCCAGGTCAAGGAGACAGAGAACTAAGTAAACAACATTTTCTACAAGAAAGAAATCACTGCAGTTTAAGTTTGAGAGTCATTCGGGAGGCTAAAGGTGCAGCTCAGTGGGAGAGCGTGCTTAGCAGCCTGAGGCCGTGAGTTCCATCCAGCCCTTCACAAGGGGGGGGGGGCAAAGCAGTTTGGAGTTGTAGGTGAAAGGAGGGGGGTCGGGGGGAGCAGAGCAGTGAGGTTTTAGGCGGAAGTGATGGAGAAAATCTTCTCCAAGTAGACGATAACTCATCTGAGCTGAGAGCTAAATAAAATGAAAAAAGATGATGGGAAAGAACTAAGGGATAAGCAGGAGCCAACCATGAGAAAAGCGAGGAGAGCGTTTCAGGCAGAGGAACTGGAAAGTGCAAAGATGGGAGAGTGTTTCGCAGGATTGCGAAGCGAACAGGGCGGGGGCCGGGGCTTGGGAAGCGCTGGGAAGGACGGGGCCTCCTGCTCTACCCACCGTAGGGCCGGGGCTGCTGGCCCTACTGATTCCTGACGGACCGCGACAAAAAGAAGTGTTAATTTTCAGGGAAGATGTTTAGAGGCTTCGGGAAGAAATCCATGGGCCTCCAGACCCGCTGCTGCTTCTTCTCTGGGAGCTGCTTCCTGTGAAGCTCGCTACTGTGTTTTCCTACCCTGTCCTTCCTCACCACGTTCTCCTCCTTCCCACTCAGGCAACCCCGTCTGAGCAGGAACACGCGCCTTCTCCGTCAGCTCCTCCTGGGCCCGTTAGACAGCCAGTCTATGGCTGGGCCCTCTAAAGCGGAAGACTTTTTTTTTTTTTTTTGCTTTTTGAGACAGGGTCTCGCTTTGTAGTTCAGGCTGGCCCTGAGCTCACTATGGTGCCCAGGCAAGCCGCCGCGAACTCAGAAATCCTCCTGTCTCTGCCTCCCGAGTGCTGGGATGACAGGCGTGAGCCACCACGTCCGGCATTGTGGTATGCGGTGTTGATGGCTGGTGGGCGTGAGTCTCCACGCCCAGCATTATATGTGGTACCGGGGATCGAACTCAGGGCCTTGCGCTTGCAAGGCAGGTGCCGGAACCACTGAGCTAACCCTCCGGCCCAAGCGGAAGACTTTTAACTCCCCAAGCAGGAGCCAGCGGTGGCCAGGGCGGCAGCAGAGACGTCCCGGCTTGAGTTTGCAGCTCAGAGCCTTCTTCTGCTTGAGCCCTGGGGGGAGGCAGGCAATTGTAGCTTAACTAAAGCAGCAGTCTGGAGAGCTGGACTTCTTAAACTCTGGAGATCAGGAAGGCAAGCAAGACTCAGGCAAAGCAAACACGGGCGAGCAAGAGCTACAAGTAAGGCATCTGCCCCCAGTGACAGGCCCGGGGGAGGGCGGTCTCGGAAACGCACTCCGGTTTCACGGAGCAGCACCGCCACTCTCCTCTTTCGAAAGCCGGTTCCAACACTTACTCCCGACCGCCCCGCTGTGGAGAGACGCTGCGGGAAAGCCGAAGGAAGGGCTCCCTGGGAGGGCCGTGCGCTGCCCTCCGCCCGACTGAGGGCCCCGCGGCCCTCACTTCCCCTGCCCTCTACCACTAGGGAGCTCAGAGAAAGGGGCTTTTGACATCGTGCAGTGGCGTTGCATTTACCTCTCCGTATGAAAATTTAAGGCCAATAAACTAAACTAGACCTTGAACCTGACATTTTTGAAAAAGAACAAAATTGCACAGGAAGGGAAGGAAGGAAATAATAAAGATAATAGTAAAAATAAATAAATTACAGGATGTAAAAACAGTGGGATTAATAAATAAATTCAAGAGCTAGTCTCTTGAAGGGGCTAATAAATTAGATAAGACTCTGGCAATCCTGTGTAAGAAAAACACATAAAATTAGAGATGAGAAAGATGCTCTAAAACTAGTACAAACAATGTATTTAATTGTGAGGAAATTCTATGCATAATTGTATGGTAATAATTTTAAAACCATACGGCAATGGATACTTTATCTCACAAAATATAAAGTATTACAATTCATACAAGTGGAAAATCTGAATAAACTATAACTGAGGGATAAAGTGAGAAACTTGTGACACAAGGTCTATAAAAAAATAAGTACTTGGAGATCTTCAAAGAAGAAAAGAGAAAAATTATGATGTACCTAGTTCATTCCGTGAAAAAATGTGGTCCTCATTCCAAAATCTGATAAAGGAAAAATAAAACATGAAAAACAGAGACCAATATGAATGATATTGTAGTTTACAGATCCAAAAAATTTTTACCAAACATAATTTAACAAAGCTTGAAATCAAAGAGCAAAGCATCACAATCAGAAGGACCGATCTTAGGAAAGCAACAGCGGTCTAGCCAAAGGCACTCCATGAGTATAAGACTAAATATGGACTAAATCAATGCTCCCCAAACTTTTCATAGCCTCTGTAGAAAATGGAGATAATTTTGGGACCACAGAGGTATGCGAATGAGACTGTTCCAGCTGGAGGTGGGGAAAACGGATTTCTGGCTATTCCAAGCCCACTGGCTACAGTGAAAATTGAGGGGGATGGATACATTGGCACAGCTCTCACCAAACATTTTTTCAGTACTTACCAAGTAGTATGGCATGGGAATGAGCCAATCAGAGTGTGCAAAGGATACTGAGTCACAGCATGGCATCAGGGTCTGGTTGGTCTCTTGTTGTGCAGCGCCTCATCTCTTCAGCTGGTAGGATCAGAGCAGACGTGTGGAAGGACTCCCAGGATCGGCTGGGTCAGGGAAGGGCACTAGTAGTTTGCTATGGGATGTTTTCCTGTTTCAGGTGATATGGCTGTTCTGATGTGTGCCAGCTGAGTGCCAACACTACCCACAACCCAGCCCTGTAATTCAAATGGTTTGGGAAGTGCTATCTTATACTGTATTCTGCATGTTTCAATGCTTATCATGCCATATTGGCAGGACTGGCATCTTGGCCTTCTACTGATGAATCAGTGACATTTTTCATGCTTGTCTCTCCAGCACCCTCACAGAATATTTGACACATGGTTGAAGCTTAATAAATATTTTCCAGATGGATCAAAAATCATTTACAAGAAATAGCCAAAAGAGGAAATCATAACATGAATACACATACAAGCGCTAAGAGTAACATGATAAAGAACACTGATTTTAAAATAATACAAAACTAAAGAAATATTAAAAGGATTTCTTTGAATTGTATTCATATCTCCCCACTCTGCCTGTCGTTCTCTAAATCCACTGCCACTTCCAGCACACCGAACTGTGGCATAAGAAACAGGCTAAGAAAGGAGAAAGCAACTGGTCATAAAAGCCGCTCGTGGGGGTGCGCCCTCTACTGGAGTGGTGAGGGAACGTCATCGTTACTAGTCTGCTGCTGTGACCTTGCTTGCAAATAGACACTATAGAAGTCCACTGAACTGATTTGCAAACTCTCTTTCCAGCACTTGCTGTGAGCCATTGTTCAAGACTTGAAGACATGTGCGCTTCCAAGGCACAGCCATGGGCGCTTTGTAGGCAACAAGTGCAGCCTGCCCGGTCAGCTTTTCTAGAGACACAAAACTATGTGCCGAAAGTATAATAATTATGACAGTACGGTGCATGTACAGAAATGTGCTTAAGAGTACTCTATGACGGGAAACATTTCATTCTTGAAAAAAATACTTTTTTCTCTTCTTCCTGTTATTGGTAATTGCTGAACATTAGGCCTGTTTTTTCTCAAAGAGTCAAAATGTACCTAGGTATATGATTACCATGGAAAAATAGGAGGCCCAACTTAGGTACTGGCAGTATTTTTCATTTTCATTTATGTGAGGATTTTTAATACAAATGTGGAGACATAACACATTAGTGTGAGCCAGAATGTTTCAATGAACAAATTTCAGTCATTCAACTTTGTAGCTATTATTATTATCATTATACTGAGAATTCAACCCAGCAAGTGCTGAGCTACAGGATCTGCCTGATGGTGCTGCTCAGGCTGACCTCAAACTTGCAATGAGAGAGAGAGAGAGAGAGAGAGAGAGAGAGAGAGAGCCAAAAATATATGTACACTTCAAGAAAGGAAAAACTGTATAAATATTTTGCTATGAGGTTCATACAAGTTACCTTTGACCTCTCCAATGACAAGAGGTGCTCAAAGTGGTGGCCATCAGCCTCCAGGCGTTTGTTAGGACAGCGAAGTGCTGCTCCGGTGACCTTGGTCATTGAGATCGTTGACATGTCTTTTCAGTTTCTTCTCTAAGGCTCTGCAGTGTGGTGGGTTTTCTGCCACATACGACATCCTCTTGGTCCCCCATATGAGGATAGCAGCATCCGTTGAAAAAATATCGTACAATTTTTCTTTCCCTGAAGTCTGTATATATGTTTTTGTGGTCTCTCTCCCTCTTGCTGCCATAGATATATGTATATGTGTTTATATGTGTATATGAATGTACGTATATGTGTATACTTATTCATGTATATGTTTATATATATGGATAATTTTAGCCCTGGCTCATTTCATAACAATTATAAATAAACTTCTATAATGTTTTTTTTTTTTTCTCTTGGAGTACTGGGGATTGCACCAAAAGGCCTTCACACTGAGGTATTTCCAGGTCTCCCTCCTGTTGGGAACATGTTTTGGGAGAAATAATTGGAAGGTCAAAACTGATCAGGCTTTTCTGGTGCAGATGGACTCTGGACTCGCCTTCACCTTTGCTAACAACAAAGACTCTGGTCGTCCCACATGCTGTGATGCTTCAAGGCTGAACTATTCCATTGCCGGTGTCTGCCCTGCCCAGGGGGATCTTCATCTGCATAATGTCTCTCTTTCACGTAGCTTTTGAAAGACCATGTTGTGTAACAGTGGAGAGCATGGAGTTAATACCAGATCTTTTGGATTTGAACCCTGGCTCTGCCACTTATTAGCTGAGTAGCTTTGGATAATTATTTGAGTGTCTGTACTTTAGTTTCCTTATTTGTAAAATGAGATAATAATAGTAATAACGTATTAATGTTGCTATAAAAAGTAAATGAAGTATATATATATATATATATACATATTATATATGGTGGTTGGTACAGTATTAACAATTATTGTTATTAATCTCAGCATCTTCTACCAAAACACCATGGTTGTTTCTTCGTCATATTTTTCTGCACAGATCCAATTGCCTGTGCTTTTGTCACAGGCAGTCTCATTGCTGATTCTCTCCCTTCTTTTCTTCCTGGTTGACTCTTCTTATCTCCTCTTCAAACATCCCCTCCCTGCAAAATGCCCTTTTGCAAGCTGCTGTTAAAGCGTTTGAGTGTCAAAGCTCAGTACCCTTCTCTATCCCAAGACCCAAGAGTGCTTTCTTTTCTAGGAGCTCTAGCCCTATTAATGAAAAATAGCCAAATCTGGGGCATAGAGTTTGTTCTATAGAGATTCTTAGATGTAAAATAACATCTGTTGTACCACAACTGTTGTTTTTGAGCAATTCAAACTGGTCAGCCTAGATCCATGCCAAAAGGAATTCTCTCAGACCACTGAGTATTGTCTAGTTAATTTCTAAGCTGAGTCCAATTTCAACAGTGACCTGGAGGTTTATAAAAAAAAACCTTCATTTTCCTTATTTTGTACTTTTTCCCCATCTTCTCCTAATCTTCCCACATCCTCAAAAGAGCTATTACTACATACTGATGCCATCTGTTCTTCAAGGCCCTTCCATAAAGGCTTTTAATATTTGCATTTTGTCCCTTGATTTTAGATCCCCTTAAGTCACTAAGAAGACAAAAACAGCCAATCAAGAATATCAGACTAAAGAAACAAGCCAAATATCAGACATAGTTAAGGAAAATATACCAGGACGGTTAGGTAAAACAAGTCCCATAAGCCTAATACAACTTTCACAATATTGCCTAGTTTACTGAACACAGGATCATAAAACTCTTCTAAGGCCAAAGAAGAAATCCATTACACTCATAATGCAGATCCATGGGTGCAGGAACAGCATATTTCAATGACAGTTCCATGTTAACAGTACATTCTGGATATTACCCAGTATCACCACAAGTCACTCTCGACCAAACTTCAGAATTAGATCAGAATAAAACAGCAGAAAACACACTAAATTGTGGATAAGCAATCTTCAAGCATTCCTCAGTAATATCTACCGCAACCTAAGAGCTAGCATTTCAATTCTTAGTGTTGATCATTAAGTACTCAATGATTAGCCTATGAACTTCATAAAGACAGGAAATTTTGTCTGTTTTAGTCACTGTCATCCTCCTAGAAGTTGGCAGCACACAGTAGGCATTCAAAACATGTCTCAGTTTATGAATGACAGCAAAATCAATTTTACTTTGTAAATACTGCATCTGCTTCTGTCTCCAATTCTTATAGAAATTAAGGTACAGTGACTATTCAAAAAACTCAAATCTCAGAATCGTAAGCAAGTTAATTGATAGTGATTATATTAGTCATGTTCCCACCACTGGGACAAAATAGCAGCCACCTGCAACTTAAAGGATGAGTAATTTATTTTGGCTCACTGTTTTCAGAGAATTGGATCCACAGTTGACTGGGTCCAAGGCAGAAATGGCATGGTAGAAGGGATGGAAGAGGAAAGCCAGTCAACCCAGGGAAGCCTAAAAGTAAAGAGGAAATGGAAGAGTGGGAACAAAAAATACATCCTTCCAGATCATGTCCCCAGTGAACCACTTCCAGCCAGACCCCACCTCCCAACAGCACACTCCACCACTGTACTCAGCAGTGACAGCAAATCAGCATCCAAAAGCCTGACCTCTGAACACATGAGACTGTTCGGGGACACTTTAGATCTCAACTATAACATGAATCTAGTCCCACTGAAACCTCTTCCCATTTGAACAAATCTCTAGATCAAGGAAGAATTCAATCAGACACATAATGGTATTAATATACTTAAAATTATATTCCTATTGTAATAGTTCATTCCTCAATCATACTGTATCAGATTTGATAAATT
The DNA here is from genome assembly GCA_004025085.1 of Thryonomys swinderianus. Lineage (NCBI taxonomy): Eukaryota > Metazoa > Chordata > Mammalia > Rodentia > Thryonomyidae > Thryonomys > Thryonomys swinderianus. Next base: position 63,279 of record PVIC010000549.1, on the reverse strand, counting down.
TCTAGTCTAAATACCAATATTTGCTATGACAGTCAAAAAGATGATTCTAGGGCCAGAGATTTAGCTCAATGGTTCTGGCTCCTGCCTGGGAAACACAAAGTCCTGAGTTTGATCCCTGGTAACCATGCAACAATACCAGGCATGGTGGCTCACACCTGTAATCCCAGCACTCAGGAGGCAGAGACAAGAGGTTTTGCTGTGAGTTTGAGGCTTGACTGGGCTAATAGTGAGCTCAGTGCCAGCCTGAACTACTAAGCAAGACCCTGTCTCAAAAAAAATTAAATTAAATTAAAAAGATGATTCTAAAATTTATCAGTAAACAAGCCAATGATATCAAAAGAATCTTGGCAGAGGAGAGCAAAGGAAAAAGAACCATCCTAACCAAATAATGGAAGAAATTATAAAATGTTAATGATCAAACAGTATGGCTTTAATGCAAAAAAGCAAAATAAAGAGAATCAGAAGAAAAATAAATTCAGGAAAAAAATCATTTATAGGAATTTACTATGTGATATAAGATAGCCACCATCAAACATGAGCAAAGAAATATTTATTTAAAAGTGTTAGGGATAGGGCCAGGGATTTAGCCGAGTGGTGCCGTGCCTGCCTCACAAGCACAGGGTCCTGTGTTCAATGCCCAGTGCCACAACAATAAGTAAGTAAATAAATAAATACATTGTTGAAATAATTATAAACACTTGGAGGGAAAAATGTTTTCAATGCATACTTTATACACTATATATCCTGGATGGACTAAAATATTCACTATTGGACTAAAATATTCACTATTAAAAATTGAGTTAAAAATGAACAGAAACTAAAAGAGCATGTGTATATGATATCTTTGCAAAGATGATGTCTCTCAGGAAAAGAAATTTAAAAAGAAACGACACATTTTTCTGATCACAGTTAAAACAAGCAAACCTCTGTATGAAAAAATCAAGTTTTATGATGGCCTGGAAGATCTATATAATCTGGATTGGCAATTTTCTCTGAGCTCATCTCTTTCTCTACTTTGTTTCAAACATACCAGGAATATACCAGGCACGCTTTTTCTACTGGGCCTTGGCACTTATGCATGAAATGTTCTTCACCCGGAAATCCATGTGTCCCAGTCTCCCTTATTTCCTTGTAGGTAATAGCAACACCCTTACCCGGCATTCTTTAACCACATTACTCATCACTGTTTTTTAGATTGTTGGTAACAATTCCACCTATCAAATAGCAGCTTGGAGGAGATGTACGCTACAGGAGGCAATTTTGATATACTGTTAAGAGTCTTTAACTTAGTAATCACACTCCTGGAAATTTGTCCTAAGTTACAAATATTCTCCAAGTGGAGAAAAGCTGTATGTATCAATCTTTATCTCTGGATTATATGAATAATTATATTATCTATAACAGCAAATACTGTAAGATCTTAATTACATGACCACTGAGAAATATTTATATGTAAGTTAATATCCCATGGGTTTTCATGCAATTGTTAAGAGTAATAATTATAAGCCTGCTGGGGTGGGACACATCTGTAACCCCAGCACTCAGAAGTCTGAAGCAGAAGGATCACCAGTCTAAGGCCAGCCTAGACTATACACAGAGACCTTGTCTCAAAACCAACCAACCAACCAACCAACCAAACATACAAGTAGAAAAGAGTAATAATTATGAGGACTATACAGTGACATGAAAGTACATAGTATATATTATTCAACATAGAATTTTGATATAGTAATGTTACAGTAGAATGTGAAAATATGAACAATCATATTTAGAGAAATTAAGGGTGGGTTTTCCCTTCTGAAATAGTGTTTACTTTTTATTTATAATGAATTTAAAAACAAAATGAAACAATTAAAACAGAACTGAGAAATTCCTGAGAAGCACATATATTCTAACATAAAATTGCACTCTAGGGACTGGAGATTTAGCTCAGTGGCTCCGGCGCCTGCCTCACAAGCGCAAAGTCCTGAGTTGGATCCGCAGTCACCACATACAATGCTGGGCGTGGTGACTCACACCCACCAGCCATCAATACCACATACCACAGTGCCTGGCGTGGTGGCTCACCCCTGTAATCCCAGCACTCAGGAGGCAGAGGCAGGAGGATTGCTGAGTTCGAGGCTTGCCTGGACTACATAGCGAGCTCAGGGCCAGCCTGAACTACAAAGCGAGACACTGTCTCAAAAAAAAAAAAAAATAGAAAGCTCATGCCAGGTGAAGTTTCCCGAATTTAGGGCCATGGGACTCCTCTAGGTTAATACCATTCAGTGAGCTTACAATAAAATTACGTAGGGATACACAATCCATTTTAGTGACAGATACTTATGCCACAAATAAACTATTCTGATCATGCCACGGTGATCTAGGAAGAAAATGAACACAGGTCTGGCTTATTAGGTGATTAGCGATGGCCAGGACCTCATACATGAGAGCCCACCAATTAAAGTGCAGTCTCCAGAATACAGAAAATTTAAGAGAGCCATTTTATCATCCACATCAAGTTTTTTTTTTGAGACAGGGTTTCGCTTTGCAGTTCAGGCTGGCCCTGAGCTCACTATGTAGCCCAGGCAAGCCTCCAACTCAGCAATCCTCCTGCCTCTGCCTTCCGAGTGCTGGGATGACAGGCGTGAGCCACCACGCCCGGCACTGTAGTATGTGGTATTGATGGCTGGTGGGCGTGAGTCTCCACGCCCAGCATTGTATGTGGTTACCGGGATCGAACTCAGAACCTTGTGCTTGCGAGGCAGGTGCTGGAACCACTGAGCCAAATCTCCGGCCCCACATCAACTTCTTAAAGACATAAAACTATTGCTTTGGGAAGCCAAGATGAAAATTATTTGAATTTTATAAAATACATATGTAACTGATACCTCAAAGATGCTTTCAAAGTTTGTAATATTGTACCCAAAATATGTGCAATATAGTTATCCAGTGTGGTTCAAATTAATGTATATAATAGTTTTATTTTATGAAACTGGTCTGTCTTTTATGTTTCCATAAATGAAGGCATAATCCTATAAAGACACTTTTATACGATTTAACAAGGTTACAACAGTCCTTTGAAAGCAAATAGCTTTCAATTGAGTAGCACTGGATACCTAACCTACTTAGCATACTAAACAAATAATACTTCCTTCCTACTGGGATTATCTTAAAACTTATAAATTATCTTCATACCTATAATTTTAGTTAAAATCTCAAGTTTTATTAATAAACTAAGCAAGTTTATCTTCTTAAAATGTACAACTACCATTTCATAATAATGGCGAACTGCCACCAAAGCATTACCAGTGAAAAGAAGTGTATTATAGGATTTTACAAAGGGCTACGGAAAGTAATCAATTCAAAGGTCACAAATTATATTAAAAATGGCCTCATCTTTACATTTGAAGGTTATGAGTATATCTATGGTGAGTCTATATAGAGAATATTCAACATGATACAATATTAAATATGCTGCCATTACCTTACCTGCAGACTGATTAAAGGGCAAATTGAAGTGTCACAAAGTCATGTCGCCAACCTTCAGGCTGGTGCTTCTCAGACTACTAGGAGCATGACAAACATCTGCAGAGCTTGGCTGGGGGAGTCTCCCTGGGCCCTGCCAGGCTGCATTTCCCACCGCTTCCCAGGCAGTGCTCTCCTTTCTGAACTGCAATTGAGTAGCAAGGCTTCAGGTTAAAAGAAACTTTATATTCTGCAAGAATTTTTTGTTTTGTTTTTGGTTTGTTTGTTTCTTTTTTTGGTGTGTCTTGTTTTATTTTGTTTTGCTGAGACAGGATCTCGCTTTGTAGTTCAGGCTGGCCCTGAGCTCACTATGCAGCCCAGGCAAGCCTCGAACTCTCAGCAATCCTCCTGCCTCTGCCTCCCGAGTGCTGGGATGACAGGCGTGAGCCACCACCCCCGGCACTGTGGCATGTGGTATTGATGGCTGGTGGGCGTGAGTCCCCACACCCAGCCCTGTATGTGGTTACCGGGGATTGAACCAGGGACCTTGTGCTCTGCAATAAGTTTTATAGCAAATATGTCTTCAGTTTTTACTTTCTTCACGCTTACTTATAATTTCAACAAAACGTTTAAATGCTTCCTTTGGATAGTAATGTTCTTCATTCACTTTGCTACATATTAGGTGTTGAATTTGGGACACTAACCCCATAGCAAACACAAATAAGACAATTAATACATGTCGTCTGATTTTAATACAATACCTATATTGAAATATAATCCACAAAACATAAAATTCCTTTTAAAGTACACAGTCTAGTAGTTTTTAGTGTATTCACTAAAAACCGATAGTACAACTATCACCATTCTCTAATTTTCAAACATACTTATTACTCCAAAAAGAAACTAGGTACTTGTTACCAGTCATCTTCCGGTCCCCCCTGACCTCTCCAGCTCTAAGTAACCACCAGTCTACTTTCTATCTCTGTGGATTTGCCTCTTTGACATGGTATATTTGGGAACTGGTTTCTTTCACATAATACCTTCAAGGTCTGTTATGTTGCAACATATACCAGTATTGTTCTCTTTTGCCATGAAACACATCTCACTGTATGGATACATCATCCATTCATCTGTGAATACACATGAACTCATTTCCACTTCTTGGTCACTATAAACAATCTTATTTGGAATATTTGTGCCTATAGCTTTAGGTAGACACATGCTTCTGATATTTTTGGGTATATGTGTGAGTGAAATATTTTGACTCCACGTCACCTTTTGGAAGAACCACTAAGCTGTTCTCCAGAGTGCTTGCACCATTTTATATTCCCACCAGCAATGTACAACACTAAATTTTGTTAGTATTGGTTGGTTTTATTAAAAGTATCCTAGTGGGTATGAAGTGGTTCCTCATTTTGGCTTTGATTTTCATTTCTCGATAGCTAATGATGAAATGTTTTGTGAGGTTTAACCACGTGTATATCTGGTTGGGATTTGAGACAAAATGTTGTAGATATTATTTTTCTTAGTACACACACACACATATCCTTCTTAAAACAAAATAGGAGGATATTGTAAGACCACCAATTGGTTAACATATCAACTTCCCATGAAATACAGGGTCCATTTGCCCTCTATTTAGTGTGAACACATCAAAATTCTGCTTGACTTCTAGCTAGAATGAATAGGTTCAGTCAAGTCATAATATAGAAGGAACATGTGTACACCCAAAGGACGAGAGAAGGGATATGTGCTCCTAACATGCCCATCATACCATAGAAAGTCGTTAAGGGCCAACTGTCAAAGTCATCCTTGAGGTTCCTGCTCCTTTCCTTACTCTTCATCTCGTAGCACTTTTCACTTGAATTTGGGTGTAGGTGCTTGTCGATCATGCAGTGTTGCTCCAGCAATTGCGTTACATACAGAGAGAAGGTCAGGGATTTTCAGATGTAATTAAGGTCCCAGACCAGTTCCCTTGGAGCTCATCACAAATGAGTTTTGGAGTAGACCTGATTTAATCAGGTCAGAGCCTTTTAAAGGGGGCACAGGCTCTTTTTCAGGTGAAATACACACCATTCCTGGCTTCGAAGAAGCAAACAGCATGTTGTGAATTGTGTGTGGGGGAGGGGTGATCTTCAGGAGTTGAGCCACAAAGAAATGAATTCTGTCAACAAATCGCGGAGCTTAGACGCACAACTTTCCCTAGTGAGGAATTCAAATGAGACTGTAGCCCAGTTGACACCCTGGTGACAGTCTTGTGCCACCTTAAGCAGAGAAGACAACTAAGTTGTGCCCAGATTTTTATGAATGGAAGCTTGGAGGTAACAAATGGATGTTATTTTAAGCCACTAAGTTTGTGAACCTATGAAAGATAAGAAACTAACACAAAGGTGCTGGGTTCAAGTTTTTGTTTGGCCAGCATAGGACTGAATCCTGGTAGTGGAGCTGTCCAAACTCGAGATGATATTTGACACGATGATGTGCAATAGTGCAAGAGGTGGACCTTTAAGAGGCAATTAGGCCATGAGGCTTCCGCCCTCAGAAGTGAGTTTGATGCCTCAGCAAAAGCACTGTCTGACACTGGTCATCTCTTTCGTAGTTCTGCTGCTCAGCCATGTGACAGACAGCCTTCTCTCTCCCTCCGAAGAGGCACCATCGTGAAAGTCAAGTCATGTGACTTCCGACTTGTCTTGATCTTGGACTTCTCAATTTCTAGAACTATGAGAAATAAATTTCGGTGCTTTGCAGATTACCTCATTTCACATATTCTGTTCTAGTAGCACAAAGCAGACTAAGATAGACACTTTCTCTTTATGTCTTCTTCTTTTCATATGAAGAGCTTGTCCATGGGGAAAGCATAGGTTGCTGGGGACTAGATTGTCTGAATGTGCCAACTCCTTAGAGCACTTGTCCAGGGTGGGACCTTGAGAACCATGAGGAGATGCAGTTTTCCCAGATGGAAAAAGGGCTTCTTTGCCCCGGCGGGTAACAGAGCTTAGGTGAAGTGTCTATTCTGGGAGACAGGCGAAGCAGGTACTAGATGGATGATTTTCCAGGAATACTTAGATGGGTGTGTACGTCAGAGGCACGTAACACTACTTCCTGCGTCCCCTTGCCCTTCACTGATTGCTTTTTAAAGTTATGATTTCTTAGGCATTTACCCTGTGCCAGACCATTTTCACTCATTGTCTCATTTCAATCTCTTAACAGCCATAGAAAAAAAGAAACTATCTTTTAAAACAGCATTTTAAAGATGCAATTGACATACAATAAACTGCACATAATTAAAGTGTAAATTTGATGAGCTTTGACATAAGTATGCTCCCATGAAACTATTACCACAATCAAGATAATTAGCATATCCATCATCTCTAAAAGTTCCCTTGCCTCTTTGCAATCCTTCCTTCCTGACCCTTCCATCTTCCTCCTCCCTCTCACTGCCTCTCCAGGCAAGCACTGATCTACTTTCTATCACTATAGACTGGTATGCATTTCCTAGAATTTTGTATAAATGCAATCATACATCTCATGCTCTTTTTTGTCTGTTTTGTTTTACTCAGCTCAATTATTTTGGATTCAGCCAAGTGATTATATACACTAAGAGTCCAGTTTTAGAAACAGCTTTATTGAGTTTCACTGAGATATACAATTCTCTCATTTAAAAATGTGTAACTTGATAGTTTTGGTATATTACATATCTTTGTTTTTAAATTGTGACAAAACACACATAATACAAAATTTGTCATTTTAGTCCATTCCTTTTTTTTTTTTTTTTGCTTTTTGAGACAGGGTCTCGCTTTGTATGTAGTTCAGGCTGGCCCTGAGCTCACTATGGTGCCCAGGCAAGCCGCCGCGAACTCAGCAATCCTCCTGTCTCTGCCTCCCGAGTGCTGGGATGACAGGCATGAGCCACCACGTCTGGCATTGTGGTATGCGGTGTTGATTGTTGGTGGGCGTGATTCCACACCCAGCATTATATGTGGTTACCGGGGATCGAACTCAGGTCCTTGCGCTTGCGAGGCAGGCGCCGGAACCACTGAGCTAACCCTCCGGTCCCTAGTCCATTCCTTTTTGATCATTGAGTAGTATTCCACTGTTTGGATCTACCACAGTTTGTTTATTCATTCAGAAAGGTAATCTCTACACTCAGTTTAGAAATGAAAAAAGTGAATCATGTAGACAAGTTAAAATACTACTCTGAAATTATGGCCAGGTCCATCCAGTACTAGAGTCAATGCTCTTAACCATTACACAATACCTTTTTTACAAACTGAAAACACCTAGCTGCTTGCAATTTATATGTATATTCAACAGAACACACACACATGCACGCATGTGTGCATGGCCAATAATAAATCAGTTCCTTTCATAGTCTAACCCCGAAGGCACATCAAGATCCTTCTCACTACACAATTGAAAAAGAGCTTTTCACATAGAAAGCTAAGACAAAAGCCACTGTCCATAAAAGCCATAGACATTGAGGTGACTGCATGATAAACAGCAAGCAGTGTTTCTGAATTAATGATCAGACATGGGTCCAAAGAACTAGACATTAGGGCTGGGGATTTAGCTCAAGTGGTACCACACCAACTTTGGATGAACAAGGGCCCGAGTTCAATCCCTGGTACCACAAAAAAAAAGAAAAGAAAAGAAAAGAAAAAAAGTCACTGCTGAGTAAGAACTAGACATTAAGCAGGACCGGGCAAGTTAATGTCAGAACGATGTGTTTTGTTCAATCATCAGGGAAAGAGATCAGCTTCCTCAGTCTTGTGAAAAAAATGGTAAATGAGCCCAAATCAGGGAGAGCAAAAAGTATTCGTGTGGCAACAGTTCAGCTGGGACAAGTACCCCAAAGAGTTACTTCAGACCTCAAGGGACTTGATCCACTCACCCTTGGTATTGCCTCAGATGGGGGATACACTGAAATGTGTTCCCTACTTTTCCTAGACCCCATTTTGAGAGCTATTGCACCAAACTACCTTGGTAGGACATAAAGGCTACCATGAGAGAGAGCAGCAGAGGCTTCATCTCTATCCTCACTAATTCAGAAAAAAAGGAAATGAGTTGTAGTGGAAATTGAAAGGCATTTCTTGACAATATCACAAAGCACTGTAATATAAGCTGTCACAGGCTGGGCAGTGATTCTCCTTACCTAGAATTCAATAAGAGCAAGAGAGATACCCTTTGCAATAAGTCCCAGAATAGAGTTAGAGAAACGCTACTGAGAGGTCTAGAGAGGAACTAAATGTGGTCTGCAGCAAATACTGGCTGCAGCCAATTAACTGGCCCCCAGCCAGTCACACAGGCCAGCTGCCAAATGGTCTGTGGGGAGTACTCACTCTGTGGCCAAGTAACACTGAGCAGTGCTTCCTGGAGAAGCAGACCCTCCATTGTGCTTAATTTCATCTGCTTCTTTCTTCTGTAAAAACACTGCCACAATAGGACTCACATGAAATTTAGAAACAAGAATATGACTTATATTAAGTTTCCAAGACCTTGGGTTAAAAAATATGTATTAATGGCCAGGCATGGTAGCTCATGCCTATAATTCCAACACTCTGGAAGCTGATGCAGGACAGCAAGTTTGGGTTTGCCTGAGTAATTTAGTGAGAGCTTAAAAAGTTAAAGTGTTCTAGGGTTGCAGCTTAGTGCAAAGGCCCAGGGTTCAGGTCCCAGGAACACACACACACATGCATGCACACACATACACACACACCATAGGACACAGAAACAATAACTATTTTAAGGAAACCTGAGACACACAGATCCCAAGAACTACGTGCAGTAAGCATGAAAATTGGAAGAGAGATAATGGAATATGCACAACCCAAGACAAATGGATCCTAATTCCTAACCTTGGCTTTAAGGTCATTTACAAGGGCCTAATATCACTCTCTGAATATCTCCTTTACCTATAGCTGGAACATAAATCCAGTATTCTGTATTGGCTCCAGTGCTAGCCTTAGACACGGATTTAGAAGCAGAGTTTTAAGAAACACCACCCAACACTCTAAGACTGAACATCAGTTTACTGAAGATTCTATACCTATGGCAGTTTTCACACAGAATTCCTTTCTCACCATCACTGAAAATTTCAGTCCTGGGTTTTTATCTAGGAGAAATCAAAATATATGCCCACAAAAGACTTACCTATCAACATTATTAGCTGCTTTATATTCAATTGTTGAAAATATATGAAAGATCCGAGTATCTATCAACACTAGATTTGATAAACAAAGTGTGGCAGGTAATACAGTAAAACACTACTCAGTAATATCAAGGAAATATAACCAATTCATGCAATGACATGCATGAATCTCAAAAAACATATCCAGAAAGGGAAGCTAAATGAAAAATAATATTTCTATATGAAATTTCTGTATGAAGACTTCTATATGAAATTATAGACTGTGCAAAATTCAGTAGTGGAAAAAAATCAGAACAACACAGCCAGAGATTTAGCTCAGTGGTTCCAGTACCTGCCTCGCAAGCGCAGGGTCCTGAGTTCGATCTCAGTAACCACATACAATGCTGGGCGTGGTGGCTCATGCCCACCAGCAATCAATACCATATACTACAGTGCCAGGCATGGTGGCTCACACCTATAATCCCAGCACTCAGGAGGCAGAGGCAGGAGGATTGCTGAGTTCGAGGTTTGCCTGGGCTACATAGTGAGCTCAGGGCCAGCGTGAACTACAAAGCAAGACCCTGTCTCAAAAAAAAAAAAAATCAGAACAACAGTTGCATGTGAGGCTAAGTTATGTCCCTCCAAAAGATATGTTGAAATCTTGACCCTCAGTATCTGTGAATGTGAACTTATTGAGATATATATTCCTGAAAGAGTTAAAAATATGTTCCAGAGACACATACACACCCATGTTTATAGCAGCACAAATTATAATAGTTAAATTTTGGAAGTGGCCTATATTTCCATCAATAGAGGAATGGATAAAGAAAATGGAGTATACATAGACATTCCTTCGTGATAACCAACCGAGTACTGTTCTCTCAGCTACATGAATTGATTGCTAAATGAAGAATTGTATATAGTATGTACGTTACAATATTCACAACAAAGAAATGGTCAAAGGAAACTCCAACTTGATGATTCTACTTTTACTTGCATAACTCTTACATGTAGTATTGTAATGTATAACAGAATAGAAAACTACTGCACTGTATTCTACAGTATAATCAGCAAAAATCACAGTACTGTATAAATAAGGTATACTGTACCAAGAAGACATTAGAACTTTATAAATAAGATTCACAGGACTATACAAAAGAAAAAGATAAGTCATAATTCTGAGTGGCAGGTTGTAAGTCCAAAAGCACACACTGGCCATAAGTCTGAACAGTTGTTAAACAGTTATGTTGTTAATGAGGAATATCTGTGTACACACTGGAGCACTATTAAACCATATAAAGGATAAAATTCAATCATTTGTGGGAAAATGGATGCATTCTGAAACCGTTATGCTTAGTGAAATAAAGTACTGAAGAGTGAAATAAAAGATAGACAATGGGAAACAGAGTTAGACCTTTTGCAAATGGGAAGGGTAACTGGAAAAGTAGGAAGGAAGGAGAGGAAGCAGAAAGGGAAGTAAAAAGGATTAATATATGTTAAATACGTGTACCAACTCCTCACAATGAATGTGTTCATCATGTATTACAAACATGTACTAATAAAAAGAAAAACAAAAAATAAAAGTGATATGCAAACAAAATAACAAAAGAGAGATACACTGATCTCTATACATGTGATGAGGTCTAGATAAAGTTCTTAGGGTGGACACTCACCTAACGTGACTGTTATTCTTAATGACAAGAGACACAGAGATAGACACACGGTGACAAGGCCACTGGGATGGCAGTGATTGGAGTGATGTGTCTGCATGCTAAAGAACACTAAAGATTGTCAGCAATGTCAGAAGCTAAGAGCAAGGCATGGAACATAGCTTTTTCCAGAGCTTTCAGAGAAAGTGGCCTTGCGGGCACTTGAAAGTGGACTTTTTCCCTCCAGAACTGTGAGAACAAACGTCGGTTGTTTTAAGTCATCTGGCTTGTGATAATTTGTCAGAGTTGCCCTAGAAAGCTAGTACAGGACTGGTGGAGTAGAGATGGCTATGAAGGTTTGTTAACAAACGCTCTGTTGTACAGGAACTGTTCTACAAGTCTATAGGGGTTTGAGTGACATGAATGTATGTGTTTGACACAATGTACCTGATAGTACTCTTAAATTTGTGCATCTCACTATAAGTTTTATCTCCAAAAGTATCATAAATAAATATTAAATTCTGTTTAATAATATGCATTGGATGCTGAAGCATTTAGGGCTAAAGTATGCTCATGTTGCAATTTACTTTATTTGAAGGACAGAGAGGTAGATAGATATGTAATAAAGAAATACAGAAAAATATTGAACATTGTAGAATCTAGGTACCAAATGTAGGATGTTTATTACATACTATTCAATTCTTATGTGCTAGAAATTTTCAGAATAAAATGTTAGATAATAAAAACAGTGTTTGTTGTATGAAACCATCTTTAAAACAAGCTCTTTAGCCCAACATACCTGTGCCCCTTCTAATCAAACCAGAAATTTGGGAGCAGACTCTATCTCGACACATTTTACAGTGTGAAGTCAGGGTCACAGCATGGTACAGTGACTTGTGCAAGGTCACCCAGCTAATAGTACAGCTGAGGACTTAGTTATTTCCCAACTTTGCAGGGACTAGGAACATCCTGTTGTGGCTATCATTTCATACTCATCCCCAAATCCAGTGTCTGCACCTGGTACCTGGTGGAATCTCAGTATGGAAGACCAAAAAGCTATGCTCATTATTACTTGGTACACGCCTTATCCAGAACTTCCTTGTGCCCAGTTGGTCACTGGATCTATGACTGTTCCCATGATCCTTTGCCATTTTCCATCAGTTATTCCTTTCCTGTTCATTGGCTGTGAGCCTGTCTTCTAGGGCTGAAATTTGGTTTTCCACTTCATTCATCCTACTTCACAAACTTTCATTCTCATTTTTGATCACCTGGACCTCTGCTGGAAGCTCTTTAGAATGTTCCATTGCGTTTGTTATCTGAGCTTCTATGATGTTCCCGATCTCTTCTTTAATGAAGTGCTTCACTGTGGATAGCAACTCTGTTTTCATCTCAGAGATCAGTTCTGATTTCCATTTTAGTAGATCTGCTTTTGTTACCAGTTCAGAGAGTCCTGGAGATTGAGCTTCATTTTGCTCCATTTCCCTTTCCCTGAATTCCCCGGTGGTGATGATCTTTGTGCCTGGGTTCTTGAATTTTTTCTCACATCTTCTGTGCTGGTGAAGGCTGTAAATCACTGAACAACCTAAGTGATGCTTACCCAGACTCGTGGAAACAGGAATGGAGCTCCCACGAGGCTTCTGGCCTGAGTCCAATGGCGGGTAGGCCAGAATCGTCTGGGGTGGATGGATGTCCCACAGGGCAGCTGGCCTGGGTCCGTTGGCAGGCAGGCTGCTTGCAGGTGGTGGAAGTCACTGGGTGGTCTCTGCAGTGCTTACTCAGACCCGCCCGGGGTAGTGGAAGTCACTGTGCAGCCTCCACTGGGCTTACCTAGACTCAGCGAGGGGCAGTGGAGATCCCAGAGGGCGTCTGGCCTGGGTCTAGTGGTGGGCCAGCTGTTTGCAGGTGGCAGAAGTCACTGCATGGCCTCTGTGGGGTTTACCCAGACCCACCTGGGGTGGATGGAGGTCCCTGGGTCAGCTGGTGGGTGGGCTGCTTGCAGGCAGCAGAAGTCACTCTATATGACTGTTCCTTGAGCCCAAATCCTCACTGATGCATCGTCCCTAGTGCTTTGGCTCCTCCTCTAAGGACTCTAACCAGATTTCACATTGCATTCTTAACAACCTCTTTGGTAGTGTCTCCCTTTTCTTTGGGTAAAAGTATAGGTCATCGTGTCTCTCAATTCTAATTGCCTTGGCTGTTGCTGTAACTTTGCAGTGGATTTGACATCAAGAAAAACAGATCTTTGCATCAAATCCTTCCAAGTGTTACCTACTTCCTGGCTGTCTCTGGTCCTGTTTTATCCCAGTAGTTTCCTTCATGGTATTCATCAAACCCTCACACCCAGCTGCCTTAATCCATTTCTACTGCTTTAACAGATAACCACAGACTGGTTCATTTAAAAAGAAAGAAATTTTTGTCTCACAATTCTGGATGACAGGAAGTCCCATATCAAAGTGCCAGCATCTAGCTAGAACCTCCATATTGCATCATCCCATGCATGGCACAAGGTACAAAAGCAAACAAGGGCACAAGACAGAGAAATAAAAGGAATTAAACTTATTTGTTTATCAGGATCCAATTCCTGCAATAACTAAAGCACTCTCGTGATAGTGACATTAATTCATTCATGAAGGTCGATCTCTCATGACTCAATCAACTCTTAAAGGTCTATAATTTTCAGTATAATTGTAGGCAATCAAATTTCAATAGAAGTTTTGGAGGGGCAGCCAAACTATAGCATCTGGCAAAGTAGCAGACTGCTTAAATCAGAGCTGTAGTCTGTTATTCTAGGGGATGAAACAATATTGGTAGCCTGAAGAGAAGAAAAGGGTGGTAGAGAGGGAAGAAAAAAAAAGAGAACACAACAAAGTATTTTTTTCTCTTGAAAATGTAAGGCCACATGTGGTTATTGCAGGCTCAGGGTGGAAAGTGAAATTCCTGGACATCTTTTGGCAGCCCATATGCTAAAATTGGAATGATACTGCAAAGATTAGTGTGGCTCTTGCAAAAGGATGGCATGCAATTCATGGTACGTTTCATAATTTTACTTGTATTACTTAAAACTTTTTGAACTATTAAGTGGAAAATATATGGCATTAAAATGAAAGTATTTATTTCACAAAGAACAAAAATAAGTCACTAACTCAGTATTTTGAGGTGGGGCAGAGAAATGTGAAGGAAAAAAAGGACATGAAATGGGGAGAGATCAGTAAATGCTGAGTAAAATAGCAGGATACGAAACCAACATACAAAATTAAGTAACATTTCTATATGCTAATAGTTAATTATGTAAAATATAAGAAAGAAATCAATTATAATAGGTACAGAAAAGCAAAAGACCTAGGAAAAAGTAGAACAAAAAATGTAAAAGGTCTCTACAATGAAAATAATAAGATATCAATGGAATAAATTGAAGAAGACACAAAAAATGGAAAGACATCCCATGTTCATGGATTGATAATCAATAATGTTAAAATGCACATTGTACTTACAGTATTTTACAAATTTAATGTGATCTGTATCAAAATACCAATAGCATTCTTCACAAAACTAGAGAAATAACCTTAAATTTGTAAAACACTGCAATACACTCTGAGTAGACAAAACCATCTTGATCAAAAAGCATAGATGAGGTAGCATTATTCCACTTGATTTAAAAACATACCACCAAAACACAGTAATCAAAACAGTGTGGCATGGAGATAAATGCATTTATATCAACCAATGAAAGTAGAAAGCTTGGAAGTAAATGTATGCATTTATAGTACCAAATGATTTTTGACTAAGGTGCTAAGAGCATGAAGTGGGAAAAGGACAAAATTTTTGATAAATGGTGCCAGGAATACAGGGTATCTATGCAAAAGGATGAAACTAGACACCTATCTCTATACAAAAATCAACTCAAAATGTATTAAAGCTTTACTGAAAACCTGGAAACAAGAAACTGCAAAAAGAAAACAGAGAAAATACTTTAGGGCATTGGAATAAGCAAGTGATTTTTGGACAAGACCCTAAAGGCACAGGAAACAAAACCAAAATAAAACAATGGAACTACAGTAAAACTTTGATTTACAAGCATAATTTGCTCCCAAAACATACATGTAATCCAAAAACACTTGTATATCAAATTGGACTTCCCCGGAAGAAGTAATGAAAACTGATTTTTTTCCATAACCCAAAAATATCCACATGAAACTAATTATAACATTGTAATATAATACAAGGTAGTAAAGAAAAACAAAATTTAAAGAAAAAATTTTAAAAATTAACCTGTACTTCCCTTTGAAAACCTTCATGGCTAGTGTGAAGGAGACAAGAGAGAGGAGGGTTACTGTGTAGGATGACTTTCATGTATTACTCAGATGAGATCAAGCACATTCCGAGTGGTATGCCCATAGACTTAAATACTACTCATACTACAAGATAGCACTTCTTCACCAAGTTAAAATTTATTGAAATGTTTTCTCATCTTGTGGAAAACTTACAGAACAAGTTACTCACAATCCAAGGTTTTACTGTGTATCAATTTGAAAAGCTTCTGCAGAGTGAAGAGAAAACCTCTCTTCTGCAGAGCGAAGAAAAAACCTACCAAATGGAAGAAAATATTTACAAGCTTTTCATCCAGCAAGGAATTAATGATACCTCAAAGATACAAAGGATTCAAACAATTCAATAAGGACAACTCTCTGTCCAAATAAACCATTTAAAATGGGCAACAGATTTAGAAATTTCTCTGAAGACATACAAATGGGTTATGTGTATATGAAAATGTACTCAATGTAACTAATTATTAGAGAAGTACAAATCAAAATCCATGAGACATCACCTCATTCCAGTTAGAAATCACTACTATTACTGGGAATTTAGCTCAGTGGTGGTGCCACCTGCCATCCAAGCACAAGGTCATGAGTTTGATCCGTAGTACCACAAGAATAAACAAATGAACGAATGAATGAATGAAAAGGAAAGAAATCACTACTATCAAAAAGGCAAAAGATAATAAGCATTGGTGAGGAAGTGAAAAAAAGGGAAAACCTTATGTACTATTCAAGGGAATATTAATTCAGCCATTATGGAAAACAATATGGACAGAGATTTTGCCTCAAGATGAGTCACAATTTGAGATACACTCATACCTGACTTATATAATATTTTGATCAAGATTTGGACTTATATGTGATGCTACAATGTGTTAAGAATTTGGAAGCTCATTGGGATGGGATGAATGGATTTTGCATAGAAGAAAGACATGAATTTTGGAATCCAGAAGGTAGACTGTTATGTACTGAAATATGTCCCTACTCCAAATTCATATGTTGACACCATAGCAACTGGTGTAATATAATTTTAAGATTATTAAAAGTGGTCATTGACATTAATAAGATGATAGTATAGTTCTGTAGTCCAATATTATTTGAATAAGAGATACTGGGAATGCATACTCAGAGAGAAAAGACCCTGGAAGTACACATTAAAGATCGCCAAGTAGGCCTTAGGAAAAAGCAAACTTTGATCTTGGCATTCCAGCCTCTAGAAATTTCTGAAAAAAATTTCTGTGTACAGTATTTTGATAAGGCAGTTGGCAAATGACACAGGTGGTATTCTGGGTGTGATCCTGGAACAGAATGAGGGCCTTATGGGGAAGTCAATGAAATCTGAACTACCTCCAAAACTTTTTGGTGTATCTAAACTCATTCTTAAATTAAATATTTAACTTCTAGAAAAATCAGGAGTGAAGTATCCTAAACCTATAGTATAGGAAACAGGCTTATAAGCAAAATTTTAGACTTCATAGATATCAGCATCCCTTTGTCACTACCCTCCCTCTCTAGACACACCCAAAAGCTCCCTTTAGTTCTCATTTCAGCTTCTTTCCAGCATATGAAGCAAGATATGCATAACTCCAGTTCCATCTCCCTTGAAGCTACTGTGCTAATATTTCTATTAGAAATAGATCATGCTCTCCTTTTGAAATTCTTTTTCCTCTCCTTTTGAGAGACAGCAAGCAAGCAGCTGGGTGAATGTCATTATGGAGCATGGAGGAGCTGGGAATATAATCAAATATTCCACTTTCCTAAGATATGATGTATTTCTAATAGAAATACTTGTACAGTAGCTTCAAGGGAGATGGAGCAGGAGTGACACATACTTTGCGTTACATGCTGGAAGGTAGCTGAAAGGAGGACTGAAGGAAGATCTGGTGTGATAGTAGAGGCCTATGAAGGAAATGCTGGTGTCCACAGGGAAAGCAATCCAACCTAACTCCGATGTGGTGCATTCCAAAATAGATAACATTGCTCTTGAGTATCTGACTGAGATTTCCTATGTAAACCTTTCATCCTGCCAATTAAGACAAGATTTGGTCACCCTTAATGACCTTTCCTAGACATTTTCTTTGCAAGTAACAAGAGGGAAGAAAGGAAAGGAAATCTATGAGGAATTCTAGGCCTGTGAGGAGGTTTTGTAAAAAGGGCACTAGAACAACGTTCTGAAGACAGGTGAACCTAGTATCAAGTGATGAGATCCACGGGGCCAGAGGCCTGAAAGAGTTAATATGAACAGGGTAGTTCAGGTTTCACTCCTCATCTGCTACACTTCAGACAAACCAGAGGTCTCCATCAGGGACATCCTACTCTTTTGTCCTAAGACTAACCTCCAACCCCAGAAGCAAATCTGGGTTCTTTGATCTTTTTTTTCATGAACCATAGCATACTTTTGCCTGAAAAGCAAGACAGGGAAGAAGACATTAGGCCCCATGAGCTCCCTACTTCTACAAGGGCGCAAGCACAGCAGTGCTGATGAAATGAGAAAGAAAATCTACAAGAGCCAGAGGCTCAGGGCAGCACTGACCCGTGAAACAGAAGGTACTGTGGACAGAGCAGCAAAGTTACCTGTTCATCTGTCCATGCTGCTTTCACTGAGGAGAAGAGTTAAACTGTGTGCCAGTCAGACAATCACCAGACAAGTCTGGTCTCCATGTACTCCACTAAGGGAGGCAAAGGTCATTCTTGATCTGTTTCCCACACATTCTTTCCTTTGGCTATTAATGAAGCTGAAAAGAGCCATGAAGGAATTGTGGCCCTCCAGCTTTATAAAGCTTCAATATCCCTACAGTGTAAAAGGAACAAGATTTTAGGCATGGCCAAAGAGAAACACATATAACCCTTTCAGATCATGTTTTTTAACATTTGTAAAGAAAGGGCTAGTGAAAGTAAGTTAAGAAAACAAAGCTTTCTATTCTCCAGTTCTTTATGCATATTTTCAGGGTTTGCAGTCTTAAGGCACTTCCAGTATCATTATAGTTAATCTTCTACTCAACCTGGCCTAACCAAGCAACTAGCCATGTGATGCAATGACATTACACGTGATGTATTCATATGAATCTGGAAAGAAGTTGATACTCAGCATCTGTGTTTATGTATTCATGTGACATAAAAACATGTTCATGAAGAAAATAAGAAATCCCTTCGTGGTAACTAAAAAAAGCAGAATGCAAATCAAAATTACAATGAAATATCACCTCACACCCATTAAAACAATTGCTATTTAAAAATCAACAGAAAATAACATACATTGGCAAGAATGTGGAGAAACTGGAACACTATCACACTATTGTGAGTATGTAAAACAGTGCAGTGGTTAAGAAACAATATGGAAATTCCAAAAAAATATTAAACACAGAATGATGATATGATCCAGCCATCCCACTTTGGGACACAAAGTAATTGAAAGCAGGATCTCAGAGAAATATTTGGATGCTTATGTTCATAGCAGCATTGTTTATAATAGTGAAGAGGTGGAAGCAACCCAACATCTACCCACAGATGAACTGGAAAAAAATGTGGTACTGTATATGCTTGAAACAGAATATTCTTCAGCCTTAAAAGGAATGAAATCCTGTCCTACACTACAGCCTAGATAAAAACAAAGGTGGGGAAAATGAGGCAGTCACAAAGAGACAAAGACACTGTATGATTCCACTTATGTGAAATATCTAGAAAAGGCAGATTCATGAAAAAGAAAATAGAACAGGAGCTGCCAGATTTAGAGGGAGGCGAGAATAAGACTTTTTTAATGAGTGCAGGTGCAAAAGTTGTGGAGATCTGTTTCACAACAATGTGAACATGCTTAATGTTACACACTCTACACATAAAAATGTTCATGATGGTAAATATGCTATACATTTTTACTGCAATTAAAAATTCTAAATATTACTTTTTCAAAAATAAAAAAAGGAGAGGTGGAAAAGAAAGCTAAGAATAGGGCTTTGGTAACTTCACCACTTATCTGCTACGGAACCTGTTGCTTTAGTTTGGGCACCTTGGAACAGTCAGTCATCCCAGCACCTATCTGGCCTCCTTGCCTTTCCACTCCTTCAAGAATAGCAATTCTGTTCAGATGAGCTTGACATATGGCTGATGTCCTTGAAAGGGTGGGGAAACCTGGCTAGTTCCTACCTTTGAGTTCTGTGAAGACCAAAATGTAGGTGCTTCTGTTAATATGTTTCAAAGAAGACAGAAGTACGAGGACTGGAGTCCTGGACAGAGCTCTGTTTATAGATGTCACCCAGTAAAGCCCCAGGAAAAGGAGACTCTAGGTAAAGAAAGGAACCAGGAGAGCAAAGGTTGGAAACTCTTTGCTTCCTTTGCTGTCTCTCTCCTGTCTTGTTTTTTAATGCCATGATCTTATATTCCTAAACAGTTTTTGTGGTGAAATAAAATCAATTTGCTCATCTAACCACTTGAAATAGACAATTCAGAGGCATTAATTGTATTTACAGTGTTGTACAAACATCATCGTTTTCAAAACTTTATCTCCCCAATGAGAACTTTAATTACCACTAAACAAGAGCTTCCCCTTCCCACTTTGCCCTACCCCTGGGAAATTCAAATCTACTTTCCATTTCTATGAATTTGCCTGTGCTAGGTATTTCACATATGTGGTTTCACATAATACTGGTCATTTTGTGTCTGGATTATTTTGCTTAGCATACTGTTTTAAAAGATCACTTACACTGTAGCATATAGCAGAACTTCATTCTTTTATGCAGCTAAATAAAATTCTATTGTAGTGATGCAGCGTGTTTGGTCATTCACTGATCTTTTTATAGACGTTTAGGTTATTTTCTCCTTTTTGGCTGTTGTGAATAACGTTGCCAAAAATGTTGGTGTACGATTATCTGTGTGAGTTCCTGTTCTCAATTCTTTAGGATGCATACCTAGGATGGGAATTGCTGGGTCATGTGCTAATTTTACATTAAATTTTAGAAGAAACTGTCAAACTCTTTTCTAAAAGGATGACATCGTTTTATATTCCCACCAGCAATGTCTGAGGGTTCCAATTTCTTCACATTCTTGCCCAAACTTGTTATTTCTTTTTTATAGTAGCTACCGCGGTGAGTGTTATGATTTAGATCAAGAATGTCCTCCCAATGCCTCCCACGAGGCAGCGCTTCACAGGCAGAGCTTTTGGAAGGTGACCAGAGGGTGCTACAGCTGACAGCGCTATTAGGGGATGGGGCCTATGCAGGGAGGTGGGTCATGGGGGCAGTGACTGGAAGGGCCGATCTCGCCTACTAGCTCCTCACTTCCCTACTTCCCCGGTGCCGTGATGAACGCAGTTTTCCTCTACCCAGACCCTTCTGCCATGCCATTTCTGTGTTTAAACCTGGTGGGCATAGGTTGAAGCTTCTGAACTATGAGAAGAAATAAACATGTCCTCCATTAAGCTGCAGGTGTCAGGTATATTGTCCCAGAAAGGTAGAAGGTTCGTATCTTATTGTAGTTTGGTGTATATTTTTCTAAGGACTAATACATTGAGCATCTTTCTACATACTTATTGGACAAATGTGTATCTTCTTTCACAAAGATTCTATTCAGAGTCTGGGTAAGCGCAGTGGAGGCTGCACACTGACTTCCACCACCTATAAACCGGCCCGCCACCAGACCAGACCAGCGACCCCAGGGACCTTCACTCAGCCCAGGCGAGCCTGAGTAAGCGCTGCGGAGGCTGAGCAGTGACTTCCACCGCCTGCAAGCAGCCGGCCCAGCACCAGACCCAGGCCAGCTACCCCATGGGACATCCATTCACCCCAGGTGAGTCTAGCCTGCCCGCCACTGGTCTCAGGCCAGAAGCCTCGTGGGAGCTCCGTTCCTGTTTCCACGAGTCTGGGTAAGCGTCACTTAGGTTGTGCGGTGATTTACAGTCTTCGCCAGCACAACACATATGAGAAAAAATTCAGGAGCCCAGGCACAAAGATCACCACCACAGGGGAACTCAGGGGAAAGGGGGATTCAGGGGAAAGGGAAATGGAGCAAAATGAAGCTCAATCTCTAGGATTCTCTGAACTGGTAACAAAAGCAGATCTACTAAAATGGAAATCAGAACTGATCTCTGAGATGAAAACAGAGATGCTGTCCACAGTGAAGCACTTCATTAAGGAAGAGATCGGGAACATCATAGAAGTTCAGATAGCAAAAGCAATGGAACATTCTAAAGAGCTTCAAGCAGAGGTCCAGGTGATCAAAAACGAGAATGAAAGTTTGTGAAGGAGGATGAATGAAGTGGAAAACCAAATTTCAGCCCTAGAAGACAGGCTCACAGCCAGTGAACAGGAAAGGAATAACTGATGGAAAATGGCAAAGGATGATGAGAAATCAATTCAACAGGTCCTAGATGACTCAAAGAAGAATAACAGTGGGGGCCAGAGGGTTAGCTCAGTGGTTCCGGCGCCTGCCTCGCAAGCGCAAGGACCTGAGTTCGATCCCCGGTTACCACATATAATGCTGGGCGTGGAGACACGCCCACCAACAATCAACACCGCATGCCACAATGCCGGACGTGGTGGCTCACGCCTGTCATCCCAGCACTCGGGAGGCAGGGACAGGAGGATTGCTGAGTTCGCGGCGGCTTGCCTGGGCACCATAGTGAGCTCAGGGCCAGCCTGAACTACAACGTGAGACCCTGTCTCAAAAAAGCAAAAAAAAAAAAAAAAAAAAAAGAATAACAGTGGGCTGGGGATTTAGTTCAAGTGGTACTGTGCCAATTTTGGAGGCACAAGGGCCTGAGTTTGGTCCCTGGTACCAAAAAAGAAAAAAAAAAAAAGAATAACATAAGGCTGATTGGAGTCAGTGAAAAAGCAGGAAACAGTGCAAAAGACTAAAAAGATGTTTGCAAATATAATGGCAGAAAAATTCACAGGAAAAGTAAAAGAATTGGACATACAGATAAACAAGGCATATAGGACTCCAAAAGCTGTGATATTCAAAAATCTACACACAGGCATATAACTATCAAGGTTGCAGATATCCAACAAAAGAACAAAATACTGAAAGCAGCTAGGGAAAAGAATAAAAACACATACAAAGGGAAGCCCATTAGAATCACAGCAGACTTTTCAATGCAAACACTCAATGCAGGAAAGCCTGGAGGGAGGTGTTTCAAGCACTGCAGGAAAACAACTTCCAACCTAGATTGATGTATCGTGCAGAACTATCTTTCAAAATTGAAGGAGAAATAAGAAATTTTCATGACAAAGAAGACCTGAAGAACTTCTCAATTACAAAACCTGAACTCCAAAACATTCTAGAATATCTTGGAGAGAAACAATGAAGGTCAAAAACCCATGAGACGTAGCAGAGTGAATTTATTGAGGAAGACATGAAACTGAGTGGAAAGGGGAAAAGCAAAGAATAAAAGAGCCAAGAATAGGAAAACACCATGACAGGTATAAATCAGGCCATATCAGTCATAACCATTAACGTTAATGGCCCCAATGGGCCAATTAAAAGACACAGACTGGCAGAATGGATAAGAAGCAAGATCCTACAATATGCTGCATCCAAGAAACACACCTAATTCAGAAAGAAAGCCACAGACTGAAAGTAAAAGTGTGAAATACAATTCTACATGCAACAGTAAACTGCAAAAAAAAAAAAAAGCAGGAGTGGCTATCCTATTTGAAGACAAAATAGATTTCAAACCAAAAGTGATTAAGAGAGTCAAACAAGGACACTATATCCTTGTACAGGGAACAATCCAAGAGAAAGAGATGACATTCATAAATATTTATGCATCAAATTCCAATGCACCCAACAATATAAAACAAATATTAACAGATATGAAAACCCTGATGAGCACTAATACATTAGTAGTATAGGACTTCAATACCTCGCTGTCACAACTAGACAGGTCAACTGGACAAAAAAATCAATAATGAAATACTTGAACTGAACTAAACCTTTCAACAAATGGACTTAAGAGATGCCTACAGGGCCGGAGATTTAGCTCAGTGGTTCCGGCGCCTGCCTCGCAAGCGCCAGGTCCTGAGTTCGATCCCAGTAACCACATAGAATGCTGGGCATGGTGACTCACGCCCACCAGCCATCAATACCACATACCACAGAGCCGGGTGTGGTGGCTCACGCCTATAATCCCAGCACTCGGGAGGCAGAGACAGGAGGATTGCTGAGTTTGCGGGCTTGCCTGGGCTCCATAGTGAGCTTAGGGCCAGCCTGAACTACAAAGCGAGACCCTGTCTCAAAAAAAAAAAAAAAAAAGAGAGAGATGCCTACAGACTATTTCATCTGACAAAATCAGAATACACATTCTTCTCAACTGCCCATTGATCATTCTCCAAAATAGAACACATACTAGCTCACAGAATATGTTTAAGTAATTGCAAAGGAGTTGAAGTTATCCTCTGTATACTGTCAGACCATAATGCCTTGAAATTGGACCTGAATAGCAAAAGAAATCCCAAGACTGTCACAAACACATGGAAATTGAACAATACTCTGCTGACCAACCAATGGGTCACAGAAGAAATCATGAAATAAACTGAACAGTTTTTACAATTAAATGATAATCCTAGTACAACTTACAGGAATTTGTGGAATACAGTGAAAGCAGTTCTATGAGGGAAATTCATAGCAGTAAATACGTACACCAGGAAAATAGAACAAGCTCAAATAAATGTCCTAATGCTGAACCTCCAGCTACGAGAAAAGGAGGAGCAAAACAAACCCAAAGCTCATACTAGGGAGCAAATTATAAGGATCAGGGCAGAAGTTAATTCAAAGGAGACTAAGAGAATTATACAAAATAAAATCAACAAATCCAAGAGTTGGTTCTTCAAAAACAAACAAAATTGATGACCCTTAACCAACCTTATCAAACAAAGGAAGAAAAAGGCTCAAATCCATGCTATTAGGAATGAAAAAGGGGAAATAATCACTGATCCAATGAAAGCCCAGAGGATAATAAACATGTATTTTGAAAATTTGTATTCCAATAAGATGGAAAATGTAGAAGAAATGAAAAGATTCCTAGACACATATGAACTTCCAAAGCTGAATGAAGAGGATATAAAAATGTTAAATACCCCAATATTAGTTTGTGAAATTGAACATGTAATAAAAAATCTACCAACAGAGAAAATTCTGGTACTGATGGCTTTACCGCTAAATTCTACAAACCTTTCAGAGAAGAGTTAATACACTACTTCTCAAACTCTTTAATGAAATTGAAAAGGAAGCAGTACTCCCAAATCCATTCCTTAAAGCAACCATTTCCTTGATTCCAAAAGGAGAAAAAGACCCAACCCAAAAAGAGAACTATAGTCCAATCTCCCTAGTGAACATTGATGCAAAAATCCTCAATAAGATACTGGCAAACAGAATACAGAGAATTATCAAGAAGATCATACACCCTGACCAACCTGGATTCATCCCAGGGATGCAAGGATGGTTCAACATATGTAAATCAATAAACATTATTCACTATATCAACAGACTCAAAGACAAAAACCATATGGTCATATCAATAGATGCAGAGAAAGCATTTGACAAAATCCAACACCCACTCATGATCAAAACCCTACCAAAAATCAGAATAGATGGACTCTATCTCAATCCAATAAAAGCTGTTTATGAGAAACCAACAGTCAGCATCATCCTAAATGGTCAAAAACTGAAGCCTTTTACACTAAGATCAGGAACAAGACAAGGATGTCTACTGTCACTGTTCCTATTCAATACAGTGCTAGAAACATTAGTCATTGCAATAAGACAATCAAAAGAAATAAAAGGAATAAAGATAGGAAAAGAAGAAGTTAAACTGTCATTATTTGTTGATGACATGATACTCTCTCTGGAAGATCCTAAGAACTCCACCAAACAACTGCGAGACTTGATCACCAAATTTAGCAATGTACCTGGATACAAGGTCAATGCTCAAAAATCAATCACATTTTTATACACAAATAATAGATCAATAGAGAACGAAATTGGGGATTCAGTCCCTCTCATAATAGCATCCAGAAAAATGAAATATCTAGGAGTTAATCTAACAAAGTAGGTAAAGGACGTCTACTCTGAAAACTACAACACTCTGCAAAATGAGATTGAAGAGAATATCAGAAAATGGAAAGACATCCCTTGTTCCTGGGTCCTAGAACCAACATCATCAAAATGGCTTTACTCCCACAACTACTATATAGATTCAGTGCAATCCCAATTGAAATCCCAACAGCATATTTCACAGATCTAAAGAAAATCATCCAAAAATTCATCTGGGACCACAAGAGACCTAGAATAGTAAAAGCAATTCTAGGAAACAAGGACATGGCGGGTGTATCACCTTCCCCAACTTGAAACTTTACTACAAAGCCACTGTGATAAAAATTGCATGGTACTGACAAAGAAACAGACCTGAGGATCAGTGGAATGGATTAGAAGATCCAGAAACAATGCCAGACCCACTAAGCCACGTCATCTTTGACAAAGGAGCCAAACATCCTCAATGGAGGAAAGATAGCCTCTTTAACAAATGGTGGCGGAAAAACTGGGTTTCAACCTGCCAAAGACTGAATCAATATCCATCTGTTTCACCGTGGACTAAACTAAAAATCAAAGTAGATGAGAGATCTAAATATTAAAACAGAGACCCAAAACCTGCTGAAAACAAGTTAGGTAAAATTCTTGGAGACATTGGCTTAGGGAAAGACTTTATGAACAAAACCTCTATAGCACGAGAACTACCAGAAGAAATCAACAAGTGGGATTTCTTTCTATTAAAAAGCTTCTGCACAGCAAAAGAAACCATCTGTGGAGCAAAAAGTCAAACAGCAATATGAGAAAAATCTTCACCAGTAATTCCTCAGACAAAGGGCTACTATCTAGAATATATAGAGTTAAAAAAAATCAGTCCCCCCAAATTTAAAAACCCAATTCAAAAATGGGCACGTGAAATGAACAGACACTTTTCAGAGGAAGAAGTAAAAGCTGCTAAGAAATATATGAAGAAATTCTCAACGTCACTGGCCATTTGAGAGATGCAGATGAAAACTCTGAGACTTCATCTTACTCCACAAAGAATGGCTTCTATCCCAAAGTTAGCTAGCAACAAATGCTGGTGAGGTTGTGGAGAAAAAGGAACCCTTCTCCACTGTTGGTGGGAATGTAGACTAGTAGAACTATTATGGAGATCAGTGTGGAGATTCCTCAGAAAACTAGAATTAGAGGTTCCATTTGACCCTGTTATTCCCCTGCTGGGGATATACACAAAAAAATAACAAGATTCATATCACAGCGACATTATGTGCACCCATGTTTATAGCAGCTCAGTTTGTGATAGCTAAATCCTGGAAACAACCCAAATGCCCATCAACTCTAGACTGGGTAAAGAAGATGTGTTTTTTTTTTCTAAAATAGTGTATTATTCTGCCATAAAGAATGATGAGAACGAATCATTTATACTCAAATGGACGTACCTTCAGGACATACTCATAAGTGAAATAAATAGGTCACAGATGTGAAAATATTATATATTTTCTCTGGTACGAGAAACTGAAATTATAAATGTGTTCTAGAATGCATGATTGATATTGTGAAATAGTGAATATTCAAAGAATAATGGATTTTATGGGTAAATAATGAAGAAAGAAAAAAATTGATGGTAAAAAAGGGAAACAATGCTTGTGTATATAAGGGCAGGGTTAGTAGGGGAGGTAAGGGAGGAGGAAAAATTAAGTTGTGTCATATACTGGTACAAATTCTCCATGTGGAGTGTATTTGTGATTGTATATATAATGTACCAGTAAATTGTACCAGTGAAAAATGATTCTATTCAAGATGATTGCCCATTTTTAGTTGGACTGTTTGTCTTTCTGTTTATGAGTTGTAGGTACCCTATCTGTATTCTAAACACTAGGCCATCAGATATAAGATTTTCAAATATATTCTTCTTTGGGATTTCTTTTGTGTTCTTAATGCTATTGCTTGCCACATGAAGTTTAATTTTAATGTAGTTCAATCACCCATGTTTCCTTTTGTTGCTCAGATTATATCTCTTTTAATGTTTTCCTATTTTTATTACATTTAGTTTCCATCTACACTGGTGATATTCAAGGATCAGTCCCAGTTATTTATTTTAGAACCCAACAGATGGTACCATATTGTCTATTGCAGATATAGTAGAAAGTAAAAAGATTACCTAAATCCATTGCTCTAGTTGCATAAATGTCCAAATATGGCTATTTATTTTTTAACTTAAAGTAGCATTTTAATCTTTTCAAATTACAAAAATTAAAATTATAGATTTCAGAAGAAATAGTCAGTTGTATATCTACATTTGCTCAAAATTTCCTAAGCATTAATATAAATACTGTTTATATTTGTTTTTATTCTTTTAGCTCACACAGCTATTTAAAGGAGGGATTATATGGAAACTTAAAAAGGTCAGCCAAATGTAGAACATAACTATGAGGGCCTGGGATACAGAGTAAAAGAAATGAATATTGTTTAATGGGTACCAAAACAAAATTTAAAAGGAGTAAATTCTGGTATTACACAATATAGTAGAGGGACAATAGTTGGAAATAACACATGCTTTATGAAGATCTAAATGAAATGATCTTGAAGTCTTCAAACATAAACAGTGAGGGGAGAGAAATGCTAATTACCCTAATTTCATCAGTGTGTGGTATAGGCATGTGGTGATTATCATACTGAACTCCATTAATATGAATAATTAATACATGCTAATAAAATTTTAAACTCAAATTTAAAAGACACTGTTTCACAATGTCTATTTTACATTTTGAACTTCATTTACACTTTCAGTTTCTCATACTAGAGAAACAATGTGGTATTTAGACATCTGTGTCCTATTCATTTCACTTATGAATATGGCCTCAAGGTGAATCCATTTAGCTATGTCTCAAATTTATCAGTCTTTATGGATGAGTACTACTCCATTTTATTATAAAAACCCACATCTTTATCCACTCAACAGTTGATGGGCTTTTGAGTTTGTTTCCAAGATTTAGCTGTTACACACTGTGCTCCTATAAACATGGATATGCATATGTCACTGTGATATGATGCTTTTAATTCTTTCATGTATATCACTAGCAGAGGAATAGCTCAGTCAAATGGAACTTCTAATCCTAGTTTATTGAGGAATCTCCACACTGTTTTCCACAGTGGTTGCACCAGTCTCCATCTCCACCAACAGTGGAGAAGGGCAAAGATGGGAAAGAAAAAATTTGATGGTAAAAAGGAAAGAACAGAAACAAAGCTTACATATATGGTGGGGTAGAGACATTGAAGGGAGGTCAGGGGAATGAGAAAAATAAGAATCAGGATATATCATGTACAGATACAAATTCTCAATGATAATGTGATCATAATGGATTCTTAAAATGTACCAATAAACTCAATAAAGAAAAAAATGGAGTAAAACAGAGGGTTCCAGGTCTATAGGCCTGTGAGAAGCAGAATAAGTATCACAGTAAACTCTCTCTGTAAAGGCTCATATAAAAATATACTAGACTATATGGGCCAAGCTGTGGGACCCTGCAATACTGATTATGCCCAAAGCAGGCTGTGAGCAGTGCAGGCTGTGAAGTGTTAACCCCACAACTGGCATATTTGTAGAACTGAATCCGACCAAAGCCTAATGTGTCAAGGTCAGAGTAACGTGACTAAATTCCATTCCTAACTAGAAGGACAGTGTTCTAATTACAATCATACCTTTTGTCTATTCTGTTCCTAATTTGAGAATGCTTACCTAGAAGGACAGTGCTCTAATTACAGTCATACATTTTGTCTATTCTGTTCCTAACTTGAGAATGCTTTGTCTTGTCCTTTATAACCTTTGCTTGCATTAGTTTCCATAGAAACTGCATGATTGCACATCCTTCCATATAGTCCCACCCTTGCACGTAGCTTGCCTTTACTGCAATTAATTACTAATAAAAATCAGTGGTTTGGATGGACCAGTGACTTTGCTAATTAAGCAGTATTGGTCCTGCCTCCTCAGTTTCTTTGTCTCTTAGTTTTGTCTTTTAAGTTTTTTCTTCCACCTTGTGTCGTACACTAAGCAGGAGACTGGAGCCTACCGCATGGGTTTCCAGTAACGTTTCAGTGTTTCCCAGTACCAAGAGACATAATCAAGGATATTATCCATGTACTAACATAGTAAGACAGAAAACAAATTTGTGTAAAGATCCAAAGTATATCTTTTGCAATATAGGCATGTTAATAACAAACAAATAGAATACTGGAGATATTTAATTGGAGGTCAACCTATTACCACAATTGGTTAAAGACAGCCATCTGTTAATAATTATTTCAATTGAAATTTTATATATTTCATCTTTGAACTTATCTTTTTTCAATGGAAATATACTGTCAAATATGAATTAATTCATGAGCATATGATTTTCCTCCTTTTTACATAATTCAGTAGTTTTTAGTGCCTTCAGAGTTGTACACCTATCACCACAACCAATTTTAGAACATTTTAGTACCTCAAAATAATCTATAACCCATCAACACTCTCTGTTTCTTCCTGACTTCCTTGCCCCCAACCATATGTAATCATTAATCATATTTCTGTTTCATAGATTTGCATCTTCTGGACATTTCATATAGTTGAGTCATATAGAGTTTCCTAACAGGTCTGAGAATATGATTTTAATTGATCATATTCCTTATTGGAAAGCATCAGTAGAATTATATTAGATTTTTCTCTCTCTCTTTTTTTTTTGAGACAGGGTCTCGCTTTGTAGTTCAGGCTGGCCCTGAGCTCACTATGGTGCCCAGGCAAGCTTCGAACTCAGCAATCCTCCTGTCTCTGCCTCCCGAGTGCTGGGATGACAGGCGTGAGCCACCACGTCCGACATTGTGGTATGCGGTGTTGATTGTTGGTGGGCGTGTCTCCACGCCCAGCATTATATGTGGTTACCGGGGATCGAACTCAGGATCTTGCACTTGCGAGGCAGGCACCGGAACCACTGAGCTAACCCTCCGGCCCTTGTTATTTTTGTTTTTAATTGAATGCTTTATTTGCCTTGTATCGTGTCATTACATTGTCAATGAATCACTTTCAACTGAGTGTTAGATGGAAGCTCCTCAACTACACAGTTAAAATTTGAAACTGAACTCAAAATTGAACCTTTGCTAAACCACTGAGCTGTTATGCAATGAGGCATGTCCAGATACTCTGCTTCTACTTCTGACAGCAAGTTTATATACATGGCGATGATTAAGTCCACGAGGGTGCGTGAACTTCTCTGTTGACATCACTGGTTCAATAACACATGATAGACTCAAATGTTTTCCTCAAAATACCTGCTGATAAGTAACAGAGTAGAAACCATAAACTTGAAGCATCTCGTATTTTCACAAGGTATTTACATTTTTTCAATTTGTTCTTTCATGATAAATCTTTATCATCATCACTTATTTTAACCAATTCTACTTTATGTTGTGTTATACAAATATTTACTAAACTTCTTGAAAAAATATTCTCATCTGTAATTTGCCACACTGACTATTCATACAGGCTAATTCTTCAATCACTTAAATTTTGGCATTGCCTTCTCAAATAAACAATAACAACTGAATGATTTCAGTAACATCTGTCAACTTATCAAGAGCCAAGGGAAACCACTCAATATTGTTTGTCTTGTTTTTAAATTGACTATTAATGTTGTTCCTAATAGCCTCAATTCTTCAAGCAACTGTTCTTGCCAAAAGGCTAATAGTCTTAAACAAGTTTATTTTCTCTGGACACATTTCTTCAGCTGCTGCAATCAAATACAATTTAATAAACTCTCCATTGGTAAATAGCTTTCCTTGCTTGGCTAACAAATGAGCCACTTGGAAACTTCCTTTGGTTGCAATCATATTTCCTTTTGTTCATGAGGTTATACTGTGATGAGATATTCTGTTTTAAATTTTCTTATTTTTCTGACCAATGCTTTCATGTGACTTGAGAATGTTGTTATCATTTCTTAGACTGGTGATGGTTATATATATTGTAGTCTTAACACACCATTATGCCTTTGCTTAATGAACACAATTCTTTGTCATTTAATTTCTTAATAAAATAATCTATACTTCACTATGCTTTAAAAGGGCAAACTTAGAAGACCACTTCTATTTTCTTGTTTTCACATGATGAGTATACATTTGTAAAAAAAGAAAGAGGGTCACATTCTAGGGAACTCATGCTATACTCTGAACACTGTCAAGTCAGACCTGTGCCACTGTGCTTTGCGATCTCCCCATCAGCAGCACAAAGCAATGGGAGTGCTACGCATGGTCTTTGTTAGAACTACTCAGCTCTGCCACTGTAACTTTAAAGCAATCGTCAGCAATGTGTCAACTAATGAATATGGCTGTGTTCCAGTCAAACTGGACTTATGAATACTAGAATTTGAATTATGTAATTTTCACATGCTAAAGAGATTGTTATTTTGATTTTTTTCAACTACCTACAAACATAACAAGTACTCTTAGCTCAAAG
Organism: Thryonomys swinderianus; assembly: GCA_004025085.1. Lineage (NCBI taxonomy): Eukaryota > Metazoa > Chordata > Mammalia > Rodentia > Thryonomyidae > Thryonomys > Thryonomys swinderianus. Next base: position 31,242 of record PVIC010000549.1, on the reverse strand, counting down.
GTTGTGCACAGATGCACCGTGGACTGGATTTGACCCACAGGACACAGCTTGCTGACCTGTAGTCTAAAGTCTCTGGATTGGCTACCACAGCAAATTGCAGACCCACTTTTACCAACCTATCCCCTTCCATATTCATAATCATTACTGTGATCCTTTTCAAGATATTCCAAGAGATTATCTTTGAGATTGTGGAGCTTCTCATATTGATAAGCATTTGGTCATTGTGAGGCATCAGCATAATTTATTACCACTAAAAAAACTCAAAACTACTAAGGAAGTCTTATTATGGACTCTAAGAGACAAGGAAATTGGAGTGTGGTGTGAGAAGGGGCCTTGTTTGATAGCTTTTTCCTCATGCTACCCCGTTACCATCCTCAGGTACCAAGCACTAGGTCCACTGTGGACTTGTCTTCAGCTCAGATGGTCATCGTGTTGCCCTCTTGATTAGTAGGTGATGCACAGCTGAAACACCGAGCTGGTTTCCTGGCCTTGTCCTTCCTCGAAGAGTATGGCTGGCCAGGTTCAGAGCATCTGTCAGGAATACCTGAATACCAGCTGGAGGAATGGAAAAAGCATTGGTGTTTCCAGCAGTGCTGTCCTGGGAAGCTTTGGAGTGGCGGTGAATGCCCCCGTGCCACAGGTCCCTCAGCGATATGTTCCCTTCCCACTGGGTGCAGATGGGGGCGGCTGCTTGCTTTCACATGTTCTGGTAATGCAGGGAACTACTCCCCACATCACTCTGCTGGAAGGAAAGGGAGTAAGGTGAAAACCAAGGCATCAGAGCAGTAGCGAAAGAAAGAAAAATGTGAACTAAAGCACGGTGACACATTCACAGTGCCATAGCGGGTTCTGTATGCTATACTTAGCAGAAGCCTACGTCCCTTCTTTGTAATTCTTTGTATGCATCACCAAGACCTTCAAACTGTCTGTGTTATGCACACTTATTATTTCAGCTCATCTGCATGTTCACTTTCCCGAGAGTGGAACAACACTCCAGACAGTTTTTGAATTCTGGGGAAGCTGACGGGGGATATATGGAAAAGCAAACAACTGGTAAAGCATGTAATTATCACTTTCAAAGAAAACATTCACCTCCAGCTGGCCTACTTGGGTAGGTTCTAATGCCTGAAAAGAGGATTAATTATCCTAGGTAGGTCTCCAGTGTTTGCATGTACTCCTCCAAACCTATTTACAAACCTGCTTCAAAAGGCTGGGTTTTGCAGGCAGAGTTCACTATAAATACAGCTGCGGATAGAATTCTTTGAAAATGGAAATGGAAAATTCTGAACAGGAATAACTTGACATTTGATTCCAGAACAATAGTAAAATGTCAACATCTGCCGTGAAAATATAGAACTATAAAATCATTATTAAGGGTCCTTTCAGTTCCAAAAATATGTTGCAAATTTTGGATTGGTCGTTTTATAGTATCATTTTGCATCAACAAACTTCCAGTAAAGTAATGCAGTTTATGCAACTGAACATTCAAATAGGTGCTCTTAAGACTTTTAATTGTATTAAAACATAAGAATAGTCTCGTATCATAACTGCTGTCCTTCAGGTCAGAAATCTTTCTTTTCCATATACCAAAAATTATGTGGTTTGGCATTTTGATGATTCCCTATGTAGTGATCCTTTTAAAGATCTCAGATGTCACCAAAACATCCCAAATTTAGATAAAAGCCATTTTAGTTCTATCATTCACAATGGTAATTAGACCTTTCTCACATTTATTTACAATTTGAACCTATACAAAAAACAAAGAACCTGAAGGTTCAATGTCATGCCACAAGCAGTAAACTGTCTGTCTCTGTCTATGTCTCTCTGTCTGTCTCTATTTCTCTGTGTCTCTGTCACTGTCTGTCTCTGTGTCACTCTGTGTCTCTGTGTCTGTCTCTGTCTGTCTGTATGTCTCTATCTCTTAATAAAACAGGGTCTTGTTCTTTAGTTCAAGCTATCCTTGAGCTCACTATGTAACCCAGGCTGGCCTTGAACTCACAGCAATCCTTCTGCAGCAGCCTCCTGAGTGCTGGGATCCTGAAACATTTTAATTGGGGTAAAAGAAAAAAAAAAAACTCTGGACATGAAACATCTTCAGAAGTTTTCATCTTGCAAAACAAATTTTCTATGCCTATTAAATAAGTTCCCCATTTCCCCTTCCCACTGTCCCCAGAAACCACAATTCTAATTTTTATTTATTTTTGCACTATCCAGGATTTTTTTTTTTTGAGATAGAGTCTCGCTTTGCAGTTCAGGATGGCCCTGAGTTCACTATGTAGCCCAGGCAAGCCTCGAACTCAGCAATCCTCCTGTCTCTGCCTCCCGAGTGCTGGGATGACAGGCATGAGCCACCATGCTCAGCACTGTGGCATGTGGTATTGATTGCTGGTGGGCATGAGTTACCACGCCCAGCATTGTATGTGGTTACCGGATCGAACTAAGGTTCTTGCACTTGCGTGGCAGGCGCTGGAACCACTGAGCTAAATCTCTGGCCCACTGCCCAGGATTTTGAACCTAAGGCTTCACACAAGCTAGACAACTTCTCTACCACTGAGCCATACACTCAGTCAGCCATACACTACTCTACTTTTGTCCTCTGTGAACATACCTACTTTCAATACTTCATAAAAGTGGGGTCATCCAGTATTTACCTCATTGGGACAGTCTTCTTTTCTCAGTTAGTATAATGTTTTGAAGGTTGATTCATATTGTAACACGACTCAATCCTTCATCCCTTTGTATGAATAGACAGTATTCCATTAAATAGAAATATGACAGTTTGTTTATCCATATGGAAAAGAAGGATTTCAATGAACACTTGGAATGCTTCCACTTTCACTGCTGTGAATAGTGCTACTATGAACATGAGTGTACAAATATCTACTTGAGTCTCTGCTTTCAATTTTCTTGGTTATATGCCCAGAAGTTGAATTGCTGAATAATATGTTAATTTTGCTTAATTTTTTCAGGAACCACAATAAAGGTTTCCACAATGGCTACACCATTTTCCATTCCTATCAGAAATGAGTAAGGGTTGAAATTTCTCTATATCCTTACCAATATTTATAATTTTGTTTTTTTTCCTAATAGCTTCTTTCTTCATGACTGTGAAGTAATATTCACTGTGGTTTTGATTCATATTTTCCCAATGATTAAAGATGCTGAACATTTTTTCATTTGCTTATTGGCCATTTGTATGTTTTATTAGGAGAAGTATCTATTGAGGATTTTGACCCAGGTTAGCATTAGGTGGTTTTTCTTGTTCAGCATGCAGAGATTCTTCATATTTGCTGGATATTAATCCCTTATCAGATATATGTTTTGAAAAACTTTCCCACAATCTGTGAGTTGATATTTCATTCTGTTGATAGTATCCTTTGATGCACAACAGCTTTAATTTCTAGGAGATCAACTTGTCTTTCTGTTGTTGTTGTCATTGCCTGTGTCTTTGGTGTCATATTCTCTAAGTTAGCACAAAATTCAAAGCCATGAGGATTTTCCTTTATGTTTTTTGTCTGTATTTTTGGTACTAGATTCTTTATGTTTGATTTTAAGGATTGTATAGTTTAAGGGTTTATTCCAGGCCCTTGATACACTTTTTTTTTTTGAGATAGGGTCTCGCTTTGTAGTTCAGCTGGCCCTGAGCTCACTACGTAGCCCAGGCAAGCCTCCAACTCAGAAATCCTCCTGTCTCTGCCTCCCAAGGGCTGGGATTACAGGTGTGAGCCACCACACTTGGCACTGTGGTATGTGGTATTGATGGCTGGTGGGTGTGAGTCACCACGCCCAACATTGTATGTGGTTGCCAGGATCAAACTCAGGACCTTGCACTTGCCAGGCAGGCGCTGGAACCACTGAGCTAAATCTCCGACCCCCTTGATCCACTTTTAACTAACGGTTGTACATAGTGCAAGGTAAGGAGTCTTTTTTTTTTTTTTTTTTTGGTACAGGGGATTGAAGTTGGGACCTTACACTTACGAGGTGCTAGAACCACTGAGCTAAATCCCCAGCCCTGAGAGTCTCACTCTTTTGCAATTGGTCATTGAATTTTTCAACACCATTTCTTGAAAGATTGACCCTTCCTGACTGGACAGTCATGGCACCCTTGATAAGCACTGTTTAATGAGGGCTAGGGATTTTGCTCAGGGGTTCCAGTGCCTGCTTCGCAAGGACAAGGTCCTGAGCTTGATCCCTGGTAAAATAATAATAATAATAATAATAATAATAATAATAATAATAAATAAAATAAAAACAAAAATGCAAGAATTGTTTAATGACATATGTGAGAATTTATTTCTGGGTTCTCTGGTGCATTTGATTGGTCTGTATGTCTGTCTCTAGGGCAGTGTCACACTGTCTTGGTTACTGTAACTGTGTAATAAATTTTGAAACTAAAAAATGTGTAACCTCAACTTTGTTCTTTTTTCAAGATTAGTTTGTCTATATGAATTTTAGGGTTAATTTTTCTTCTACTGCAAAATATGCCATTCAGTTTTGTTTTGTTTTGGGTTTTTTTTGGCAGTACTGGGGATCAAACTTGGGCCCTTGTACTTCCAAGATAGGCATGGTACCACTTGAGCTAAATCCCCAGCCCTGCCATTTGATTTTTGATAAGGATTATACTAACTTTGTAGAACTGTTTGTATATGAATGATTTTTAAAAATTTATATTTATCTTTATTAGTACATTGTATATACATCATGATCACACCAAATATTGGGAATTTGTATCAGTATATAACACAATTTAATTCTCAATTTTCCCCATCCCCCTACCCATCCCATAACCTCCCACCCCCCTAAATACATAAGCTTTCTTTCCCTTTTTTATTATCATCACATTTTTTCTTCACCCCTTATTACCCCTCCACATTTCCCTTTGAATATTTTCTATCTCACAATATCCATCATACATTCTAGAACTCATTAACATCTTCGGTTTCTCATACTAGAGAACAGATATAATATTTACACACCCGTGACCTATTTATTTCACTTATGAGTATGTCCATTTAAGTATAAATGACTCAAACTTAACATTGTTCAAGGCAGAGTAATACTCCATTTAATAGGAAAACCACATTTTTATCCAGTCTCCAGTTGATGGGCATTTGGGTTGTTTCCAAGATTTAGCTATCACAAACTGAGCTGCTATAAACATGGGTGCACATAGGTAACTATGATATGATTATTTTAATTCTTTATGACTGATTTCTCAATGATATTAGGTCCCCCATACCATGAACATAGCATGTCTTTCCATTTAATATATCTTTTTTTTTTTCCTTTTTGGAGACAGGGTCTTGCTTTGTAGTTCAGGCTGGCCCTGAGCTCACTATGTAGCCCAGGCAAGCTTTGAACTCAGCAATCCTCCTGTCTCTGCCTCCTGAGTGCTGGGATTATAGGCATGAGCCACCATGCCTGGCAACACTTAATATATCTTCTTCCTCTTTTCTGATCCGTTTTGCTGAGGTATAATTCATATATTATAAACCTTGCCCACTAAAAAATATAATTCAATGCTTTTTTGTTGTAGTACTGGGTGTTAGACACAGGGCTTTAACAATAAGCTATGTCTCAGCTCTTTTTTATTTTTTATGTTGAGACAGGGTCTCTGTAAGTAACTAGGTTTCTCAGGCAGTATGCAAATATGTGATCAGAACTGCCTCAGCCTCCTTAAGTGCTGGGATTGCAGATCTTTTTCATTTTAAATAGCTTTCAGTATAATTATTTTGCCCTAGAATTCACCCATTTAAAGTATTCTTTAAAGTAGTATTTTAAATATATTCACAGGATTATGCTACTATTACTAAGACCCAACTTTATAAGAATTTAGAATCCTGTAAAAGAAACACACATTAGTTATTCTCCATTCCTCCCTCTCTTTTCTCAGATATAAACAATCACCAATCTACTTTCTGTCTCTTTAAATTTCCCTAGTCTACACACTTGGTATAAAGGACATATGGTTTTTTTGTGACTAGTTTCTTTACCTTATAATGACTTAATGGTTCGCCTCTTTTGTTTTATGTATTAAACTTTGCCCTTATTGATGAACACTATTCATTTTGTATACCCTACCTTATTAAACAGTTCACCAGGTGATAGTCTTTCACCAGCACTACAAATAATGCTGCCATGAAAATTCTTCTACAAGTTCTTGCTTGCATGTATGTTTTCAGATCAAAATTTCAGTATGATCACAAGATTGTACAACCATCACCAGATCTTTTCATCACCCAAAAAGAAGGTTATACTCATTAGTAGTCATTTTATTGCTGACTCCCTCTCTAGGGCCTATGGACTTACTCTATTTGGAGTAAATGAAATCATACAATATCTGGCTTTTGCTTCTTGATTTTTTCTTCAGTATAATGTTTGCAAAGTTCATTCATGTTGTAGGATATATCAGCACAGATTTGTTTGTATGACCAAATAATATTTCATTGGGTGAGTACACTATTTTGTTGATTCATTTATCAGTTGATGAACATTTGTTTCTACTTTTTAAGCTTTTATGAATGATATTACTATAAAGATTCATGTACAAGTTTTTACATATGGGCAAGTTTTCAGTTCTCTTGGATATTTTCAATATCTATAGGAATGATACTGTTAAACCATATGGCAAATTTATGTTGAACTGCCAAATTATTTTCCAAAGAAACTAAACAATTTTATACTCTAAGCAGTAATCTATGAAGGCTTCAACGTATTTCATATCCTTGCCAACACTTCTAATTTCTACTTTGTTATTGTAACCATTCCAGTGGGTGTGATGTGCTATCACACTGTGGTTTTGATTTGTGTTTGCCCACTCACTAATGATGCTAAATATTTTTTCATGTACTTAATGACTGTGTATATTTTCTTTAGTGAAATATCTATTCAAATTCTATACCTATTTTTAAATTAGATGTTTTAAAATTTATTTTCACAAATTTAAAAGTGAAATGTTCTAACACAAGAATTTATTAATGGGATTTAAAAATGTCTTATTGTTCAATTGTGAGAATTGTTTATATATTTGGAACACTAGAACCTATAAGATATATATTTGCAAAAATTTCCCCATTCTCTGTATTTTTCCTGTCTTCTTCTTGTTTACAGCATAAAATTTTAAGTTCTAAATAGCTCAATTCAGCTCCCTATAAACGGTGAAGCTCAGATCAGGGGAACTGAATTATCTGCTGGAATCCCTCCTAAAGGAGACAGATAACAATTTTGATTTCTGGCAAAAAGTTCAAGGCATTCTGGGTCTTGATCTATGCCAGCATCATCTGGTATAGATCTCAGCTGATCAATCTGAAGGATAAAATATGCCATCAGGAGGCTGCAAATTGGAATGAATGAAGTGGGACTCGGAGTGTGGTTTGGAGTGGTGTATGCGGTTCAGGGCCAATATCCCAGTTAGCAACTCAATACAGAGAACAGGGGAAGGACCTGGTGAGGGAAACAGGAAGGTAAATCCAGATTGGAAGACAGAATCCCAGATGCATATGTAGACTAGCAAAGGAAATGGTCCATAAAAAACTTGTGGAATTGAAGGAATGCAGTGATGAAGACCCTTTAAATCTGCAACAGATTTAAGGATACCACACTCCCCTGACCAGAGGGAATGCTCCTGGGGCGTGTCTGTGTGTAGGGTGATTCACACATTGAGGGCAACTAAGCTTCGCAGTTCAGACGCGTCAGTACATGTTATAACATGACTAGAGAAGGTCAAGAATGCAATGTTCTAATGTTAGAAATTGGCAAACAAGCCTGTAGTCACCATATATAACAGCATCTCTGGGTTTTCATTTTTCTAATCTGTAAAGTACATGGCATTATTTAGTGTGACCTAGCATAACAACCTCTTATTTGCTTAATATTTAGCGACACTTTTCTCTTGACATTCTTTAGCTCCACCTAGTCCTTGAGGTGAAGGAATCAAAACTTGTAATTGTGGTTAGATGTAGAACTATTTTAGTTTTGTGTATAAAGAGGAAAACACTTTGGGTTTTCCTATAGGCAGACATCTATTTCTCAGCTTATTACTGGCCTTCGCTCACTACTGTCATTTTTACCGGGAAGCGTGCTCCTAGTCTTGCAGCCAAGTTTCTGTGGTGGTGTTAATTCAAATAGGCAGGGGCCAAAAGGTGTGATGTGATTGAGGTGTTTGATTTATATTTGCTTCTCTCTCTCTCTCTCTCTCTCTCTCTCTCTCTCTCTCTCTCTCTCTCTCTCTCTCTCTCTCTTTCACTGAATCCTCAGCTAGATGCTCCCAGGGGAGTGATGTTCCAGAAAATCTTCATCACCACCCTGCTAATCATAATCCTTCAAAGATGGAGGCAGGCTTCATTGGAAGGGTGTTTGTATTTTTCTATAACTTCAATCTACCATCCACCTGTTTTATCATCTACATTGTTCAAGAATGGATAATGTATCACATCGCTCTCCTGCTCCAACTGCCTGAGGTCCTGTAATGGTTCTTGTGACATCAGAATATGAAGAACTGTGTATGATTCTATTTATGTAAGAAGCTCTTCTTCTGTCCTTTTTATACTCTTCACTTTTCTGTTTCCATTTTCTTTGAGATAATCAGCCTTTAAATGTAATGAAAACACTTAGGCAGTGGCAATTTTTAAGCAATTGCCACTCAGTTTAAAGTGAGGTTGATATGTTTACATATCTTAACTACACAAAAATGTTTTGAAGAGAGTTATACAGTTTTTCTCTTCAGAAAATCGCACATTTGTAAACAGTATTTAAGCATATTCTCAAAAATAACTCATTTCATTTGAATATTGTTTGTAGGTATAAAGATGATTTTAGAGACAACATCTTTTTGCTTATTTCAGAAAATCTAAAAAGTGAGTTGCCCTCATACTTCAATCCTTAACTTCATAAGTGAAACTGTAGATCATTAAAATACCTGATTATATTTTTTTACAAAGAAATAGAAAGTGCTTTTAAAGATCTGAGATACTTTAATTGGGATACCAAAAAAATTCATCATTTAAAAATAGACGATTCAGTGAGTTTTCATGTGTTTACACAGTTGTGCAACTCTCCCCACTACATTTCGTTACCCTAAAAAGAAAACGAAATGCATTGGCAATGACTCCCCACTCTTCCCTCATGCATGCCTCTGGCATCACTAATCAACTTCTGCTTCTACAGATTTACTATTCCAGACATTACGTATAAAAGGAATCATACATATGTGGTCTTTCTGACTGACTTCTTTTATAAATCACAGGTTCAAGGTTCATTGACATTATAGTTGATATCAGGACTTCATTTCCTTTTACGGCTAAATGGCATTTCACTGTGTGGATATACCACATTTTATTTATCTTTTAATCAGTTGAATAACCTCTTGACTGTTTCTACTTTTGTATATTAATAATACTGCTGCTATGAGCATTTTTGTATTAGTTTTTTGATGGACATTAGTTTTTATTTCCCTTGGATATATTACTAGAAGTATGATTGCTAGATCATGTGATAACTCTGTTTAACCATTTCAGAAATTGCCAGTGTATTCCTGAGTGGGTGCATCATTTTACATTACCACCAAAATAGATAAAATTTGCTATTAGGCTAGCAATTATTTTTTGAGACAGGGTCTTGCTTTATAGTTCAGGCTGACCCTGAGCTCACTATGTAGCCCAGGCAAGCCTTGAACTCAGCAATCTTCCTGCCTCTGCCTCCTGAGTGCTGGGATTACAAGTGTAAGCCACCACACCCGTATATGGTACTGATTGGTACCCAGTATATGGTACTGATTGCTGGTGAGTGTGAGTCACCAGGCCCGGTATTGTATGTGATTACCAGGGATCAAACCAGGGACCTTGCGCTTGCTAGGCAGGCACTGGAACCACTGAGCTACATTTCCACCCTATGCTAGCAATTTTTGTTGTCCATCTTTTTACACATGTTATGTATTTAAATCATTATGATCATTATGAAGTGGTATCAGATTGTAGTATTGGTTTGCATTTCCCTTATCACTGAGGGTATTGAGCCTATTTTTCATGTACTTATTGACTCTTTGTGTATTTTCCTGAGGAAATTACTATTCAAATCTTTTGATCATTTTTCATTTGGGTAATCACTATTTTCAAGTTGTAAGAATTCTCTTTATATTCTTATATATAAGCTCTTTATCTTATATGTCACTTGTAAATATTTTCTCCCATTCTGAGGGTTGTCACTTTCCTGATGATACTTTTTGAAGTACTAAGGTTTCAACTTTGATGAAACCTAGTTTATCTATTTTCTCTTGTTTGCTTTCATCATGTTGTCTAATCTAGGTCTCAAAGATTTACACACTTCCTATAAAAGTTTTATATATATCTTAAGCACTTATATTTAGTTCATTGATCCATTTTTAGTTAAATTTTTCAGAGAGATTAACTTCTATAATATTACTTTTTTATTTTTTTGTTGTTATTGCTGTTGCCACAAAAAATCAAAAACATCTTAACTAATGCATTCAGAAACCACTGGGAAGGCTGATCAAGGAAAAGATGAAGACACTTATAAATAATATGAGGAATAAAGAACAAAATATCATTATATATGTTGTATATATTACAAACAATAAAAGAAAGTTTATGAAAATAGGGCAATGAATTTGAACAGTTAGATGACATGGACAATTCTTTAAAAAATTATAATTTAATTAAACTAAACTCAAGATCATTATTAATTCTCTCCAAATTAATAGGTAGATTTACTAAAATCTCAATCAGAAGTCCAGCAAGCTTTTTATAGAAGTCATATTGGAACTCTAAAATTTACACGGAAATGTAAATGTCTTAAATAGCTAAAGCAATCTTAGAGAAAGCAGAACGAAATGGGAATAAGTACTTCCTGATTTTAAGGTGTTCAAGATTATAAATGTACAGTACTCAAGATAATGGAATACTAGTATAAAGGTTAAAATGGATTAATGGAACCAAATAAAACCAGAAATTATATCACACAGACCTGAAAATAGATCTCTCTCTTTTTTGGGGGTAGGCTGTCAGGGATTGAACTTGTGACCTTGTGCTTGCAAGCCAGGTGACAGTAACACTGAGGTAAAACTCTCTGGCCATATAGATCAATTATAATCCCAACATAATTCATTAGCGAATTTTCAACAAAGGGATCTGGACACATTGTGTTTACACATGAAAAAAGATAACTTGCCAAAAATGACTGAAAAATAAATAGAAATTATGAATAGTCAAAAAACTATTAAAGAAATTGAATCAGTACTAATTTGTTTCCACAAAGGTAATTTCTCTAGGAATTTTTACTTAGGTATTCAAGGACTAGTCCAAATCATATAAAATATTTTTAAGGGCCGGAGGGTTAGCTCAGTGGTTCCGGTGCCTGCCTCGCAAACACAAGGTCCTGAGTTCGATCCCCGGTAACCACATATAATGCTGGGCGTGGAGACACACCCACCAACAATCAACACCGCATACCACAATGCCGGATGTGGTGGCTCACGCCTGTAATCCCAGAACTCGGGAGGCAGAGACAGGAGGATTGCTGAGTTCGCGGCGGCTTGCCTGGGCACCATAGTGAGCTCAGGGCCAGCCTGAACTACAAAGCGAGACCCTGTCTCAAAAAGAAAAAAAAAAAATTTTAAATTGTTTTCACAAGGTAATACTTATCAATTGATTTTATAAGGTTAAGATACTCAATTTCAAATTTTGGCAAAAATAGCATTGAACAAGAAAATTACAGACTAATCTCATCTATGAATAAAGATAAAGAAATTTCTAAAATGAAGCATGAAACTACATCTAAAAACATAGTAAGAATAAAACATATAATAATCACATTGGGTTAATACCAAGAAGCAAGGTCAACTGAATTTGAGAAAAACAATGAATATAGTTCCTGATATTCATAAATCAAAAGAGCAAAGTTACATACGCACACCAATTGGTGCAGACAAAATATATATCATTTGTTAAATTTTGTACCAAATCACCACAGACTAAGAAAGGGCCTCTAGGGGTGCTAGCAACACGCTGTTTTTCTTTTCTTATAATGGTCAACCTCAGTACATGTTGCTTCTTAACTTGTGGCATGATTAGGTGGGCATGTGAGGCTAGATTTTTGGTCACATAATATTTGTATGTATTTATGGCATATATATATATAAGAATTAGATAAATATGTATGATATATAATGAACAAATCAGGGTAATAAGCATTTGCATCTCAAATATTAGCCATTTATATGTATGGGTTGACTTCAGACTCTACTTTTTAAAAAATATATCATAGATTTGATATACACTAAAGTTACCCTACTGAGCTATGGAACACTAAAATTAATTCATCTTGTCTGTATCCTGATACGCCATGTAACTCCTATCCTTTACCCTTCCTAGTTTCTAGTGACTACCGTTCTCTGTTCTTCTATGAGATTAATTTTTCAGTTTCCACAAATGTATAGCATAATAAAATATAGGCCTTTGTCTTTCTATGCCTAGCTACTTCACTTAATAGGATATCCTCCAGTTTGATCCACTTGGATGCAAATGAAGGATTCCATTCCTTGTTATGACTGAGAATATGACATTGTATATACTATATTTTCTTTATTCATTCATCAGTTGATGGATACCTTGACTGATTTTATACCTGGGCTATTGTTAATAGTGCTGCGATAAACATGGGAAACAGATATTTATTTCATATAATGATTTTATTTCCTTTTGGTGTATACCTAGTAGTGGGATTTCTAGGTCATATGGTAGTTTTATTTATTTTTTTAAAACCTCCATAATGTTTTCTATAGTGGTTGTATTAATTCACATATTTACTGACACAGTATAAGAATACTGTGTGTGTTGGGGCCGAGGGTTAGCTCAGTGGTTCCAGTGCCTGCTTCGCAAGCACAAGGTCCTGAGTTCGATCCCTGGTAACCACATACAATGTTGGGCATGGAGACTCACGCCCACCAGCAATCAATACCACATACCACAGTGCTGGGCGTGGCGGCTCATGCCTGTAATCCCAGCACTCGGGAGGCAGAGACAGGAGGATTGCTGAATTCAAAGCTTGCCTAGGCTACATAGTGAGCTCAGAGCCAGCCTGAACTACAAAGTGAGACCCTGTCTCAAAAAAAAAAGAAGAAGAATACTGCGTGTGTGTGTGTGTGTGTGTGTATGTGTGTACTTGAAACAGGGCCTAGCTTTGTAGTTCAGGCTGGCCCTGAGCTCCCTATGTAGCCCAGGCAAGCCTCGAAGTCAGCAATCCTCCTGCCTCTGCCTCCCAAATGTTGGGCTGACAGGTGTGAGCCACCACGCCCAGCTATCTCATTTGATTTTGATTTGCATTTCCCTGATGGTTAGTGATAATGAGTACTTTATCATAAACTTGGCCATTTGTATTTGTAGCTCTTTTGAGAAGTGTCTACTCCGATCATTGTCATCTTTTTTGTGCAGTGTTTGGGATTGAAGCCATTTTAAAAGGGAATTTGAAAGCAACAGTGGTTCCAGTGCCTGGCTCACAAGCAACAGATCCTAGTACAAAAAAAAAAAAAAAAGTAAGAAAGGTTTCAAAAAAAAAAGATTGATACACTCCAAAAAGACAAAAAGACAAAAAAAAAACCCACCAAAATGAGTAGAAAGAAATAATATAGATCTGACCAGAAATATCTAATTGAAACAAAAAAAGTCAATGAAATAAAAATTTGATTTTTTGGAAAGATAAATGTAATAGATAACTTTTATCATGGGTCAGGGATTTAGCTCAGTGGTGCTGTGCCTGCCTTGAAAGCTCAAGGTTTTGAGTTTGATCGCCAGTACTGCAAAGCTAATAATAATAAGAAGAATATTAAAGCAGCAAATTATCCATCAAAGAAAAGTACAGAACCGGATGGCTTTACAACTGGATTATACAAAACATTTAAGGAAGAATGAATTCCAATTCACAAACTATTCCAAAAATTTGAAGAAGTAGGAACTCTGCCAAAGTCTTATGACATCAGTATTATTCTGATACCAAAGCCAAAGACACAACAAAAAAGAAAACTACAAACCAGTGATGAACATAGATACAAAAATACTCAGCAAAATACTACCAAACTGAATCCAATAATGTATCAAAAAGATTAAACCATTATACACCATGGATTAAGTGAAACTTATCTCAGGTATGTAATGATGGTTCAGCATACACCAATCAATAAAGTAATTCAGCACATCAACAGATATAAAGAAAAAATATAATCATTCCAATAGATACAGAAAATAATTTATAAAATCCAACAACCTTCCATAATACAAACCTCAACAAAGTATAGAATTCACATACTTGTACAAAATAAAGACTTTATATGACAAACCCATAATCTCATACTAAATGAGGAAAATTTGAAAGGACTTCATCTATGAACTAGACTCAAACAAGATTATCCACTTGTACCACTCCTATTTACCATACTGGAAGTGTTAGGCAGAGTAGTTAGGCAGGAAAAAGCAATAAAGGGAATCTAAATTGTAAAGCAAGAAGTCAGGGGCTCGGGATTTAGTTCAAGTGGTACCTCACTAACCTTGGATGTACAAGGGCCTGAGTTCAATCCCCAGAACCTCAAAAAAAACCAAAAACAAAGTCAAATTTTCTCTTTTTGTAGATGACATGATTTAATTCATAGAAAAACCTTTTAGAATGAGTAAGTTAATTAAGCAAAATTACATGATGCAAAATCATTGTACAAAAATAGCAGTATTTTCATATACTAATAATTAACTTGCTAAAAATGAAATCAGGAAAGCAATCACAGACACAGTAGTACAAAAAAACCTAGGAATAGCTTTAGGTAACTTCTTAAAATTTTCCTTTCAAGAATTTCGTAGATTTCCTTCATATTGGCCTCTTTCTTAAAGATTACTGTATTCTCTTTTGAGGTATTATAGTTCTTTTTTCATATTTCTGTGTCTCTGTTAATGTCTTGTACATCTTACATCTTGCATACCTTGAATAATAATCACTTCTTCCAACCATATGGAGTGGCTTCCATAGGAAGTCTTCTTCATTCAGATGCTATGTGGGGTGTCAGTTGGTAGGGTAGGTAATAGGTAAAATATCGTAAGGTATGAAATTCAGCAATATGCAAAAGCATGCAAAGACAATTCATTATGTGAATGGAAATTCATGATATGAATGAGATATTCAACAGAGATATGGAAATTGTAAAAAGGACCAAATAGAAATCTTCAAGGTGAAAGTTTAGTGAATGAAATAAAAACACATTTGAGAACTTCACCAAGGAATACACTCTGGCTTTTCATTCAAGAGAGCCCAGAACTCTAGCTAGCCTCTGTGTGATTTCTTCAGTAGTAGTCAACACCAGTAGTGTCTGCAAGTATTTGAATATCTAGACTGTAGCTTTTCATGGAGATAGGGGTACAATTCCATGATGAGTGTGAGATTCCAGGGGTACATGTCCTCAGGCTCTACAGAGTTGAGCACTGGTGATGCTGTGGTTTGTAGCAGTGGTAGCTGCAGTTGCAGACCTGCAAGTTGTGGAAAGGTCAGTCCTCAAACTGTGTGAAGTGATGCTGGGGCTTACAGTGGCCACAGCCACAGTCTCATAGTTTCAGAATAATAATGGGGCTTTCCCTGGGTCGTGTGTAGCATTCATGGTCCTGAATTCACAGGACATAGTGAGTCCTGTTCTCTGCCCTTTCAAGCATGCTGGGGATTCTGACCACGTGGGCTAAGAAGCCAGACCCACTTATTGAGAGCGAAGTCTAGCAGCAGCTCCATCTTGAAGAATACACAGTATTATAGCAGTTTGGTTTTGCAGAGTTTATTCTCTGGAGCAAAGCATTCACACTACATTCAGACAGCTTTGCAAACTAGAGCTGCAAGGACTGTTAACTTCTATAGTTAAGAAAGCTAGGGCTGGAGATTTAGCTGTGGTTCCACTGCCTGCCTAGCAAGCGCAAGGTCCCTGGTTTGATTCCAGTAACCACGTATGATATTGGGTGTGGTGGCTCATGCCCACCAGCAATCAGTACCACAGCCCACAATGCTGGATGTGGTGGCTCACTCCACCACTAATCCTAGCACTTGGGAGGCAGAGGCAGGAGGACTGCTGAGTTCAAGGCTTGCCTGGGCACCATAGTGAGCTCAGGGCCAGCCTGAACTACAAAGCGAGACCCTGTCTCCAAAAAGCAGAAAAAAAAAAAAAAAACTCCAGCAAACAACTGCTAGACTTAATAACCAAACTGAGTAGTGTAGCTAGATACAAGGTCAATGCTCAAAAATCAATAGCATTTTATATATAAATAACAGATTTATTGAGAGAAAAATTGGGGAGTCAGTTCCTTTCACAATAGCATCCCCCAAAAATGAAATATCTAGGAATCAATCTAACAAAGGAGATGAAAGACATCCACTCTGAAAACTACAACACTCTGAAAAAGGAGATTGAAGAAGATATCAGAAAATGGAAAGACATTCCCTGTTCATGGGAGGAAGACCTAACATCATCAAAATGGCTATACTCCCACAACTACTATACAGATTCAATGCAATCCTGATTGAAGTCCCAACAACATATTTTACAGATCTAGAGAAAATCATCCAAAAATTCATCCGGAGCCTCAAGAGACCTAGAATAGCAAAAGAAATTCTAGGAAATAAGGACAGGGCAGGGGTGTCACAGTCCCCATTTTGAAACTATATCACAAAGCCAGTGTGATAAAAACGACATGGTACTATCCAAGAAACAGACCTGAGGGTCAGTGGAACAGTTTAAAAGATCCAGAAACCACTGATTGCTTTTGACAAATACCTCAGAAGGAAGGCTACACACAATGGGCAAGTTTTGAACCAAGAAAATAAAAATAAGCTTATAAGTGGAATTTTTTAAGGAATTTATATTCAGGTTAAAAAGAGATAATTTTCAGTTCAGCCTGGGCAATTTAGAGAAACCTTGTCTCAAAGTATAAAAGGATATAGATGTAGCTCACTGGGTGTTGTTCTTGCTTTCAATACCCAGTATTCCCCTTTACAACTACACATATGTGACAGTTCTCTAAGACATGGTCCTTAAAAGCACTCCATTCCTGGGCCAGAGGGTTAGCTCAGTGGTTCCGGCGCCTGCCTCGCAAGCACAAGGTCCTCAGTTCGATCTCCGGTAACCACATAGAATGCTGGGCGTGGAGACACGCCCACCAACAATCAACCACCGCATACCACAATGCCGGATGTGGTGGCTCAGGCCTGTCATCCTAGCACTCGGGAGGCAGAGACAGGAGGATTGCTGAGTTCGCGGCGGCTTGCCTGGGTACCATAGTGAGCTCAGGGCCAGCCTGAACTACAAAGCGAGAAGCACTCCATTCCCATTATAATGGCTCCTATACTTGTTTTTGCTGTGATTGCAGACTTTTGGTTTACAACAGTAATAGCTATAGGTGGGGACAAAAGTATTACAGTAAGTGAAGTTCTAATGCAATAAAGCTCACTGTTCTTCATAAAATTATTTTTCTTAAAGAAATCCTCTCTGGACTTTGGTAAACTTATGGTTAATTTCTAAAGCTCTCAAATGGTTGCTTTTGACATTTCTGTTTATTGACTTACTGCTTTTATGAAGGAGATTTTCTGGAAATTTCTTACTTCAACATTCTTGAATGCATCTAAATTTGAGATTTTAAAGTCTACCTTTTGCATCACATAATTATTGGACAACTTACATTATTTTCTAGGAATTGAACAGATTAAAATGTCCTAAATTATTGTATGTGCTATTTCTCAGTATAAAACTATTGGGATTTCCAAAAGTTTAGACTATGTGAGTAGTGTCTTCAGTTGCACTGTTGTAGCTGATTCGATGTCCTGAATCAATTTAAAATGTTTCCCTTTCACAGTTATTGACTTTGAAGAAGAGCCAGAAGTTGCATGGTGTCAGATCCAATGAAAAGGCAGATGAGATCACATTGTAATGTTTTTATGAGCTTGCCTTTCCATTGGATAGTCCTTGTAGCAGCATTCATCATATAGTATTTTTTTTAAATCACAGCTTTCAAAGACATTCATGAGAAAAGACTTTCAGAACTGCTTCAGAAAGTGATCAGAACAATGGGATAAGTGTGTTTGAAGTGAGGGGAAGTATTTTGAAAGGAATTAATGGCAGTGTGCCTTTTGTTGTAATATTTTAAAATTTATACAATCATTATTTGATTACCCTTTATATATGCTCCTTAACCATGAAGTAGAATATTAAAATGGAAATTGTTCTAAAATTGTTACTGAAAGGCATACATGCCAAAAAAATCATACTAAATGGATATGTTAAATTATTCAGCAAAGAACATGCTCAATGCATTATAAACAGAATCTGCAGGCCTTAGACCATCAACAGCCTCTTGTCCACCCAAAGCAAGATGGTATTGATCAGGAAAGATGACTGATGAGTAAGGAATATTTTGAAGACTGTCATAATGATATGCATTTCTTTCCGTGCTTCCCTGATGTGCAGGCTTAATTAAAGAAGCTTCAAGAGAACCAATTATTCTGAGCTTTCTTTTTGTCCTCTAGAGTTTAGACACCACTTAATATGTGTACTTTAAAGTTGAGGAATCCTGGATGGTGATGAATGATGGTTCCTTAAGAAAATAAATTTAAACACAATTTGGAATTGTATGTGACTACAAAGCAAAGAGAAATGGCTGCAGTAGAAGCAGGTTGAACTGGGGCAATTTAGTGGGACAAGCTGGGAGTGGTGGTGTATGCCGCTAATTCTAGCAATGAGAGAGGCTGAAGTGGGGTGGTTACAAATCTGAGAAATTTAGCAAGACTGTATCTCAAAATTAAAGAAATAAGTAATAAATAAAAGGGCTAGGAATTTAGCTCAATGTGATGGCCCTGGGTTCAATTTCCACAAACTCACAGGTGGGGAAAAAGTACAGAATGTTTACCATGGTCCAGATGATACCCAGGCTTGAAGCTTCTTGAAAGATCCTCACTTTACTAAGGCAATGCGATTCCAATTGTAAGAGTCTGTGTAGACAAGTGATATATGTGCACCCATGTTTATAACAGCTCAGTTCATAATAGGTAAATCTTAGAAACAAACCAAATACCCATCAACTCTAGACTGCATAAAGATGTAGGGTTTTAAAATATAAAATGGAGTATTACTCTGCCATAAATAATGATAGGTTTAAGTCATTTATACTCAAATGGACATACCTTCAGGACATACTCATAAGTGAAATGAATAGGTCACAGACGTGTGTAAACATTGTACCTGTTCTCTGGTATGAGAAACTGAAGATGTTAAATGAGTTCTAGAATGCATGATATATATTGTGAAATAGTTAATATTCAAAGGGAAATGGGGTTTAGGGGTAAATAATGAGGGGAAAGAAAACAATTGATGGTAATAAATAAGGAAGCAAAACTTGTGCATATAGGGGTGGGGGTTGTAGGTTGGGTAGGGGAAGAGGAAAATGAGAATTAAGTCATGTCATATACTGGTACAAATTATCAATGTTGAGTGTAATCACGGTATGTATGTACAATGTACCAATAAATAAAATAAGTCTTAAAAAAAAGTCTGTAGAATGTAGAACCAGAAGTGAGACCTGAGAAAAACAACTAGCACAGATAATGGTGTCATTGATAGAAGTTAACAATGGAAAGGAAAACTGGTAGGAAAGAGAATTTTTGAGATTTGAATCTATAGACTTTTGTAACAGTATTACAATGATTATTTCATATTCAATGGGTGTCTGCTATCTTCTTTTTACATATTTAATATATCAGAAGTATTTTCAAATAGCACTATTTGCACTGGGCCTTGGATGCTCCACTAAAACTAGGAATTAGAAAGCCTAAACTCTAGATATGGCTCTAACTAAGTAGCAGAGGACCTTAAACACTTTGTGCCTCAGTTTCTTCATCATAAAATAGAACATATCACTGTCTAACTCATATGATTGTGGTAATAATGGACATAATTTATGTAAAAATTCTATTTAAACAACTACATGTAAGATTTGCTACAAATTGTCTTAATCTGTTTTCTGTGGCTGTAACAAAATGCCAGAGATGGGGGAATTTAGAAAAAATAGAGGATTATTTGGCTCACATTTTGGGATGCTGAAAAGTCCAAGAGTACAAAGTATTTGCTATGATCCAGAAGGGACTGTGTGGAAGCTACCCAGCCTTGAAGTTTCTCAGCCTCCAGAAGTGTGAGGCAAGTAAAAGAGGCTTCAGCTCAGGCTTGTCTTATTCTACACAGCCAGGGTCTTATCTTGCACTAATCACTTCACAAAGGCCCCACCTCCAATTCCTATCAACATATGAGTTTGGGGAATAAATTTCCAGCCCAGGCACATCAAAGCCATCACACAAATCCATTTCTTGTAATAGTACATACCAGTGGTCTGACAGGATAGAGCAAGAGGCAATGATGCTCCAGTTTTCATGCCAAGACAGGACCTTAATAGCCCCTAGTCAACTGTGGTTGAACAACAAATGTAAGCTATGGCCAGCGCTCCCCTAGCACAAAGTGCGTACTGAGTATGAGATTCTGAGGAACTGTAGAGAACTTGCTTAGGACTTAGAGCGAAGAGATGCTGTGTTTCACAACATCAGATAATAAACAAAAGTCTAACAACATGCCTGATTTCTCACTTCAAAATATATATATATAGAAGTTCATGGGTTTATTTGACTACTGAAAGGATTTTATCCTTGGACAGAGAAAGAAATTCCTCACCTCACCGTTGGGGTCTAATAAAACCATTCTTTTTTCCTAGAGGAGAATAATTCCCTTCATGGCCCATTCCTCATTCCTAGTACACCTCTAGCCACAACAAAACCTCAGTACAAAGGCAAAGTCAGTGTCAAGATACCACAAACCTGGGTGATGAAGGGTTTTTTTATTATTATTTTTAAGTGAAGCAGGAGGGTGTACTTTCATTAGGTTACTGATCTGAGTAATACAAACCTGGATTAAGTGCTGAAATTCCCCAGCATGATACGGAGGATGGAATTCGGGGTCTTTAAATTTGTCATATGTGATTCACTTGCTCACTCTCTAATTACATCGCCTGAAAGGCCAGATGATTATGTTTTTTACTAAAGATGTGAGACAAATTGGTGAAGTACGCCCAAATAGCTTTTCATTTTCTTTGAAAATAATGTGAAAGTTTTAGAAAAGTTCCAAAAATAAAAATCACGGAAAGAACACTCAGAGAATCTTTATCCAAGGTTACCTACCCTTAGCATTTTACCTCTTTTATCACTTGTATACATGGTAAGTACATATGTGTGCATATATGTGTGTATATATGTGTACATACATATGCACACATGTGAGTTTTCTGAGCTTTTGGAAAGTTGTATACCACTAAATAATTCAATGTGTATTTGCTTTTACATTTCCTGATATACCATATTAAATTTAACATTAGTACACAATTTCATCTAACCTAATTCCATATTCTAGTATTTTTCAACCAACAAGTACTATTGCTTACAATATTTTTTCCTTTTAGCACAGGATTCAATTAATTGCCATCTTTCTTTAGTATCATTTAGTCTGGAATATTTATAGTCTGTCTTTTGTGATACTAACTTTTTGAAGAATAAAGGTACCCCTTCCTTTTGGGTTAAGAGACTGTTCCTTACTTGGAGTTTGTGTTTCCTCATATTTAGATTCCTGTTACGCATAATTGTCTATATAACTTCATAACAACTACATAACTGATGATGTGTCCTTCTTAGGGCATAATACTTAGAGACATGGGACGTCTTTCTGCAGCTCTATCGGTGATGATAATTTTGACTGTCCAGCCAACTTGTTTTCTTATTTTTCTACTTTATAGTGATTATTTTTCCATGGCAACGTATGACTAATCTATGAGACACTGTAAGGACAATGAAAATTTTGCTCAACATTTCCTCTTTGTTTTAGGTTTGTTTCCCTTTTGATTAGTTGATAATTCCTACCTAAGTAACCCTTTACTATAGTGATTGAAAAATGATAATGCTCAGTCCTCTTAGCCTTCAAAATAAATATATTGGCTGATCCTCTCCAGATAAAGGTACTAGTAGAGCATATTGCAGTGACAATGAGCTTGCTGTTCTCAAGGGGGATTGAGACAGGTCTGAGATAGGAGAAACTAACTGGGATCTAGGACAGATGTGGGATAGGCACAAGCAGAGACAGCAGGGACTGTAATCAGGTACTGTATTTCCCAGGAATTTTTGCCACTCTATAGTTAAACAGGGACCCTACAATATAAAGAGCTTGGCACGCTGCTGAAGTCCTTCTAAAACTGAAAACACTCTTGGCTTTGTGAATGAAGACCTGACCATATAATAGAGAATCAGTGCCTTCCACCAAACTCCTGGACCCAAATAAATGAAAAGCCAGTCATCTATTAAGAAGAACACTACAAGTATGTTGCATTTTGTTCCCTGTTTTCTGACAATGAAATTGCAGCTGTGTAAGACAAACACCATCCTCTGTCCATATCCTGTGTTCTGTGTCTGTGGATCCAGCGAACTTTGGGTCAAGAAGAGACTTTAGGCCTATGATGGCTGTATACATAGTAAACATGTATAGTCATTTTCCCTGCTGTTATTCCCTAAATAACGCAGTACAACAACTAATTATATCACATTACATAGCATTAAGCATTTTAACAGATCTAGAAACCATATACAGGAGAGTGAGCATAGATTATATGCAAACACTCTTCCACTTTATGTAAGGGACTTACACATGTGTAGATTTTTGTTACCACCATAGGAGTGGGAGAGTCCTGGAAGCAACCCCCCACAAATACCAAGAGATGATTGTACCCCCAAATTTGGACAGTTATAGATCCCAGTTCTGAGTTAACACTAATTTCTGGACAGTGAGACTGCTCTAGCTGCTGGCTATAGGCTTTTTGGAGAGTGACGGGATACAGCTTTTGTTCCAGTCAGTGTCTCTATCAGCCCAATGAAACCACCAAACCTGATCTGGTGGAGCTATCTTCAGTTCCTGAGAGCATAAATAAAGTGCAAATGCTCAATAAATGATAGATTGGTTCCATGAGCAACAGAGACAGAACTTTAAGACTATTAAGTAAGAAATGGCAAAGTAGAATTTCCTGGAGCTCTACTTCTTTAAGAACAGCAAACGAAAGACAATACCCATACCATTTCCCTGGTAGAACTGCAGAGATAACTATCAGCTGGAACTTTAAAGCTGTAAAAGTGACAACTTAATTCATATTTGGCTAATTGAAAAGGGATGTCGGTTTCAAAGTGACCTCAGGTTTCAATTCTGACCATGGATACTGTTCCACATGTGATCTTAAAGGAATTTGGTAAATGGTTGTTGATTTAATGAAAGTGTTTTATCTGTATACCAATCTAGACTGAGACCAGGATGAGGCAATGAGGTCCAAAATGTAAGGGGGTACAAAAAAATCTCAATAATGAAAATAAGCAATATTTTAGCTATATATGTATTTTTTTTTTTGAGACTGGGTCTTGCTTTGTAGTTGAGGCTGGCCCTGAGCTCACTGTGTAACCCAGGCAAACCTTGAACTCAGCAGTTCTCCTGCCTCTGCCTCTCGAGGGCTGGGATTACAGGCGTGAGCCACCACACCCAGCACTGTGGTATGTGGTACTGATTGCTGGTGGGAGTCAGTCACCACACCCAGTACTGTGGTATGTGATTACCAGGGATCAAACCAGGGGCCTTGTGCTTGTTAGGCAGGTGCCAGAACCACTGAGCTAAATCTCTGGTCCAACAATGTATTTTCTAAAACCCAAAATAGTGCAAAAATTTGTGATGCAGAAAATAGCAAATTTGTGATATGGAAATAGCAAAATTTTAAACAGAGAATTAACAGTTAACAGAGTCTACCAGAAGCAGAACACCTCCACTGTCTTGCTACAGTATATCTCGACTCTTCAGCCATGTGCCACTGATTTGTAGAGAACTGACTACCACAGCATCTCACAAAATATCACTATGTAAATATACCGTTAGTGATGTTTGTCAAGCATGGAGAGCAAAAATTGGCATGTACCGTACATGCTAAAAAATAGGTGATAATTTCTAGAACATGTAATTAATTAGTGATACTTCATTGAAGTTTTGGTGGGAAGAGAGAGGAGCAGCCATAGTAGGTAAGGGTAGGTATCTCTACTGATCTGGAATGTACTGGATATCCCTTCCAAAATGAATGAAGAGTTGTATCCTGAACTTCTTACCATTAAGTGGGCATCAGTGACTGTTGGAGGTAACACATCTTACATTTGACTGGTGGCCTGTGGTTTGCCTCAGTGGTAAATTGTGTGTTTGGCATTTGTGAGGCCCGGATTTCATTGTTAGCACTGCCAGAGTCATAGCAAAACAAAAATTTAGGCCCACATTTCACTGGTCACTACTTTCCATTTGAATGACTTGAAAACTTTCCATTTTTGAGAGGTCACAGCACAAGATAAAAGTGCTCTAGCTAAGTCCAGATTTTAGTGGGAATGGTTCTGATGCCTGGCCCTTATTACCCAATAAACTCAACAGTGCCCAGTATAGCAGACTGAGATCTTATGGCCACTTGTGAAAGTTTATAAAAGAAAATCACAGAAATCACTGGAGCTCTGAAACAAACCCATGTGCACTTAAGAAAGTAAGTGTTCTTTACAACCAATTCCAGCCTTGCTTTTAGGTGCTAGTCCAGACTTGATTTCTAACATAGAACATCAAATGAACATGTAACCCAAATTTCTACCATAGATTGGTGTTGAGAGCTACACTCATCTTCAGTGGAAGCAACATAATTGGCAAGTGCCCTGAGTGTGTCTCAAAGGTAAAGGATATCAGCATACCTACACTTGTACACAGCCATTTTCCCAATGACTCTCACCTACAATCTTGTGGAGTGCTATAGATTAGATCTAAAATGTTCCCACAAAGTCACATGTTCATAGGCGTGGCTTTCGGAATGTAACTGGATCATAAGGGCACTCATTCATTAGTGGATGAGTCCAATAAGAGTTCAGAGTTGACTGTGCTGTCTGGAGGTAGGTTCTGTTTGGATGAAGTGGGTTACTCGGGGATGTGAACTGAAATAGTATATTTTCATCCCAGGCCTTTCTTTTCTCCCTCTGTTTCCTCGCCACCACAGTGTAGCCAGCTTCCATCTACCATGCTCTTCCACCATGCTTTCTTTGCCCTGGAGACAATTAACCATGGATTTAACCCACTGAAAGTATGAGCCAAATAAATTCCTCCTTTAAATTGTTTGTGTCAGGTATTGTGTTTCAGTGATGGAAAAGCTGACTAATACATGGAGACCACAAGTTTGGCTGATAGCTGGCTCTGCACAATGTGAGTGTAACAGCCAGAAGTGAACTCCTTTAGCTTTATAGACCTGAAGAATATCACTGAATGACCCTAGAGAAGTAAAATTAAACAGAAAACTCAAGGAGTACAATTTGATCTACTTTGCCTTCTTCACCTTAAGGTCAAGATGTATGCCAGGACTTGGTCAGCTCTCTTTAAAGGTCTAGATGGCAAGTATTTTCTCTTGCTCATCACATAAAATTTATTTTACAAATGCTCAATTGTGTCTTCCTAGTGTAAAAGAAAGCATAGAGACTATGTTAATAAATGGATGTGATTGTGTTCCCATAAATCTTTATTTATATAAACATGAAAAAAGCTGCAGTTTGCTAACCTCTGATTTATATTAATTCATTGACAGAAGTTAATGGTTTGGTCAGACAGTCATGGATTTGGAAGAAGTGGAAGTAAGGGATTGATAACAAGATAAACCTCTTCATTTGGGGTCTACAGAAGCCCAAGTGGTCAGCAGAAGAAATAATATAATATATAATACTGGTTCCCTTATTAATCTTGTATATTTTATATAATATTCTTAATTGTGACTCTGAGAAGGGATTTATTGGCTTTGCCAGACTACCAAAGGCTTTGTCAGATAAAAATGCTCATGACACCTCAGAATGGACCTAAAGAGTGAAAATTTTTGTCCAGTAGAATGCTTCCCAAAAGAGCCTAGTTTCCATTGCAGAGGGACAGTAACAGCAAGGCGGGGAAGGGTGACTCCAGAAATAATTTGTATTGTAGTGAGGACAAATCACTACCTATTCAATAATGGAAAAGGTCTAAAGCAATAGACCTGTCATTAGATTATGGCTAGTTACTTCAGAGTAAGGTATCTTATGCAGAGCAGTTTGTTGCTGCTGCTGCCAAACTGGATTCATTAGGTTCATTACACACATCATCACAAAAGCAGTAGCCTTTAGATTACTACAAGGCTTACTAAAGACTCCGTTATGGTACCACATGGGAAACTAACACCTAGAAAAGTTTGGATGCTATGGTATTGCACATGAACCAGCAGAACAGTACACACACACACACACACACACACACATGTATATATATATTTTTATATATATAATGTTATTTTTTTCATTGTCAAAATATATGAAATGACAATAAGATACAGGCAAACAGAAAACAGAGGGTTATCAAGAAGATCATATACCCTGACCAAGTTGCATTCATCCCAGGGGTGCAAGGATGGTTCAAGATACATAAAATCAATAAATGTAATATATTATATTAACAAACAAGTATAAAAACAAATGGTCATCTCAATAGATGCAGAAAAAGCATCTGACAAAAATCAAACACTTATTCATGATTACAACCCTACAGAAAATTGAAATAGATGGTCTTTATCTCAATCTGATAAAAGCTATTTATGAGAAACCAACAGCCAGCATCATATTAAAAGGTCAAAAACTGAAACCTTTCATGCTAAGATCAGGAACAAGACAAGGATATTCACTGTTTCCACTCTTGTTCAGTACAGTTTTGGAAACATTAGCCACAAAAATTATACAAGAGAAAGAAATAAAAGGAATAACGATAGGTAAGGAAGAAGTTAAACTGTCATTATTTGCTAATGGCTTGATACTCTACACAAACGATCCTAAAAACTTGGCCAGAAGGCTGCTAGAGTTAATCACCAGATTTAGTAGTGTAGCTTGATAAAAGATCAACACTCAAAATTCAGTAGCCTTTATGTATACGAACAATGGACTCACTGAGAGAGAAATCAGGGAATGAATTCATTCCACAATAGCACCCCCCAGAAATGAAATATTTAGGAATCGATCTAACAAGGGGGTGGAAACTACAACATTCTGAAAAGGGATAATGAAGAGGATATCAGAAAATGGAAAGACATCCCTTGTTCCTGGGAAGGAAGAACCAATATCATCAAAATGGCCATACTGGGCCGGAGGGTTAGCTCAGTGGTTCTGGTGCCTGCCTCACAAGCGCAAGGACCTGAGTTCAATCCCTGGAAACCACATATAATGCTTGGCATGGAGACTCATGCCCACCAACAATCAACACCGCATACCACAATGCCGGGTGTGGTGGCTCACGCCTGTCATCCCAGCACTCGGGAGGCAGAGACAGGAGGATTGCTGAGTTCGCGGCGGCTTGCCTGGGCTACATAGTGAGCTCAGGGCCAGCCTGAACTACAAAGTGAGACCCTGTCTCAAAAAAAAAAAAAAATGGCCATACTGCCAAAATTACTACATAGATTCAATGCAATCCTGATTGAAATCCCAAAAGCATATTTCACAGAGCTAGAGAAAATAATCCAAAAATTCACCTGGAACCAGAAAAGACATAGAATAGCAAGAGCAATTCTAGGCAAGAAGATTATGGCAGGAAGTATTATAATTCCCAATTTGAAACTATACTACAAAGCTACTCTGATAAAAACAGCATGATATTGGCAAAGGAACAGACCTGAGAATCAATGGAACAGACTAGAGGATCCAGAAATGACTCCAGATACACTAAGCCACCTCTTTGACAAAGGAGAAAAACACCCTCAGTGGAGGAAAGATAGCCTCTTTAACAAATGGTGCTAGAAAAACTGGGTTCCAAACTACCAAAGATTAAAGTTAGATCCTATCTCTTTCACCATGAACCAAACTAAAATCAAAGTAGATTAGAGACCTAAATATTAAAATGAAAACTCTAAACCTGCTGGAAAATAGGTTAGATAGAACTCGCAGAGTCAGTGGCCTAGGGAGACTTTATGAACAAAACCTCAGCAGCATGAGAATTAGCAGAAACAACCAACAGCTGGGATCTTATCTTACTAAAAAGCTTCTGCACAGCAAGAGAAACCACCAACAGAGTGAAAAGATAACCTACAATGTGGGGAAAAAAATTACTAGTTGTTTCTCAGAGAAAGGGCTACTATCAAGAGTATATAAAGAACTCATAAAATCAGCCCCCCCCCAATTTAAAGACCCTGTTCAAAAATGGACGTCTAAGGGCTGGAGGGTTAGCTCAGTGGTTCTGGCGCCTGCCTCGCAAGCGCAAGGTCCTGAGTTCGATCCCCGGAAACCACATACAGTGCTGGGCGTGGAGACTCATGCCCACCAGCAATCAATGCCACATACCACAGTGCTGGGCGTGGTGGCTCACGCCTGTCATCCCAGCACTCAGGAGGCAGAGACAGGAGGATTGCTGAGTTCGAAGCTTGCCTAGGCTACATAGTGAGTTCAGAGCCAGTCCGAACTACAAAGCGGGACCCTGTCTCAAAAAAAAAAAAAAATGGACGTCTAAAATGCACAGACACTTTTCACATGAAGAAATAAAGGCAGCTAAGAAACCTATAAAGAAATGTTCAATGATGCTGGCTACTCAAGAGATGCCGATGAAAACAACACTGAGATTCCATCTCACTCTGCTATCACAAAATCAAGCAACAAGAAATGCTGGCGAGGCTGTGGGGAAAAGGAACCCATCTCTCCTGTTGGGAATATAGACTGGTTCAACCACTGTGGAGATCAGTGTGGAGGTTTCTCAAAACACAAGGATTAGAGGTCCCATTTGACCCTGCTCCTCCCCTGCCAGGTATGTACACAAAAGAAGCAAAAGAATCACGCCACAGTGACATGTGTGCACCCATGTTTATAGCAACTCAGTTGGTGATAGCTAAATCTTGGCTACTGCCCAAATGCCCATCAACTGGAGACTGGATAAAGGTGTGGTTTTTTGCTGGGCGTGGTGGCTCACGCCTGTAATCCCAGCACTCGGGAGGCAGAGACAGGAAGACTGCTGAGTTCAAGGCTTGCCTGGGCTACACAGTGAACTCAGGGTGAGCCTGAACTACAAAGCAAGACCCTGTCTCAAAAAAAAAAAAAAAAGATGTGGTTTTTAAAAAATAAAATGGAGTATTACTCAGCCATAAAGAATAATAAATTTGAGTTATTTATACTCAAATGGATGTACCTTGAGGACAAATTCATAGAAGGAATAAATATGACACATATGTGTAAGTACTGTATCCTTTCTCTAGTATGAGAGAGTGAAGGTGTAAATAAATGCAAAAGTGTATGGTAGGTATTGTGAAATGGGAAGAAAATGTTCAAAATGAAAAGGGAAAGGGCAAGTAGGTGAAAGTAAAGAAGAGAAAGAAAAAATTTGATGGTTAAAAAAGGAAATAAAGCTTATGTATATAGGGGGTGGGAGTTGTAGAGAGGGCAGGGGAAGGGGGAAAATGAGAATCAAGATGTGTCACATACAGGTACAAATTCTCAGTGTTGCATGTGATGGTAATGTATGTATAAAATGTACCAATAAAACCAATTACAAATATATATATGAGACTAGGGCTGGGATGTAGTTCAGTGGTGCAGTCACCTGCCTGGCAGTGCAAGGTCCTAAGTTTGATCCCTGTTTCCACCAAAAGCAAACAAAGAAAAATACATATGAGACCGGGGAATAATTCATGGGAAAGGTTAGTGACCCCTCTCAGTAGTAAACCAAATGATCCATTGCCAAAATTTTCACTTTTCAAACTTAAAACTCGGAAGTCGAAGGCCTGGGATTTAGCTCAGTGGTTCTGATACCTGCCTTATAAGTGCAAGATCACAAGTTCAATCCCCGGAACCAACAAAACAAAATACCCTTAGTAGTTGAGGCCTTCACAGGAAAGGCAACTGCATTATCAAAGGCCCTGGCAGTGCATGAGTAGGTAGTGGAAAAGTTTAGGTGAGAACATCTGATAACTGTGTAATAGGGATCCTGAGAAACAGTGGGGTGGGGGTGCAATGTAGAGGAAACTGGAGATTCTACAAGACTGGATAAATCAAATTTGCAGAAATGATGTGAATGACTTATTCCAACTCTACTATGATGCTTTAGATATGATAATGGTAGCTTTCTGTTGGAGTTCATCTCAGGAATCTGGCCATGCAAGCTGCCCCAGAATTAGTGTCCTTTGTATTTGGAAGACCAAACATGAGAGGTTAAAGGTAACCCTGTGGGAACATCCTGATTAGAGGATGCTGCAGGTCAGAGGAACTCCGGAGACACTCTGCAATGGCCTTCCTGTGCTACACTTACACTTGCTGTTCTGTGGGAAAGATACAATGGGTTAGTGAGCTTAGCCTTGATCTCTGTATTGTGCCCATGTTCTGCAGTTTATCAGCAAGAAGGATAGAAAGGTCAGGAAGGACAGGAAGGTTAGTAAGATAGAAAGATGGTGTTGGGATGTTTATGCTTACACACTATATAACCATGCCTGTGAAAATAGTTTGCTTTTAGTCTGAAAAGACTTCTGGTTCCCTGAGCTCTACTTTTCTTTCTAAAAGTTCTTTTGGATTCATAGTATTCTGGACCTGGTCACCAAAGACCACAGTTTTCTCCATGAAATCTGTGAATTTTAGAGTCATGAAACTAAAAGAACTATGACTTAGGGGCCAAGGATTTAGCTTAAGTGGTACTGTGTCTACTTTGGAAGCAAAAGGGCCCAAGTTCACTCTCCAGTACCACACAAAAGAAAAAAGAACCATGACTTACGTCTTACAATTGCTATTGCAATTTTAATCTACTTCTAATGCTGTAAGCGTTAACATGTTTTGTTGGGAACTGAGGCATGTACTCTTCCATCTTCTATCAACAACATTCTTTCTCTCATACAAAGGGATATGATTGCTTTATTTCCTCAAAAAGAGCATGAGTTGAATCTAATGTTAAGTTTTAGTTTTACATACTAGGTTTTATTTTGGTGTGTTTGTTCATACATATAACATACTTTGACCATTTCACCCATTAATTATGGCCTTGCCTCCCAACCCTCTTTTTCTTTTCTAATAGTGGTTCTTCTTTTTTTTTTTTTTTTTTTTTTTTTTTTTTTTTTTTTTTTTTTT
>PVIC010000548.1:0-117613 GCA_004025085.1 Thryonomys swinderianus | reverse complement strand
GAGAGAGAGGAAGAGAGGGAGGGAGGGGGAGAGAGGAAAAGAAAAAAGGAAATCCTATTTGTCTAGTTTTATCCATTGACATTTTCATCCCTCATGTTTTCACATTAGCATATTAATGTATCTCCTTCAGTGGGCAGGCATCATATACTGGAAAGCTAATTTATTTGAATAGAGATTTTTCTTCATTGAGCTTCAGGAAGAGGAAAGGACACATTCCCAAGAATAATTATGAAGAAAGAGTATTGAATAATATAAGTAAAATCTTTTTCTATAATAGATAATCAGATTTAAAATGCTGTGGAAAGTGGTTCCTGCTGCATTTCAAAAGCACAGTGAGAGATACACCATATATCTCTGCAACCTGGGGCAGGCCTCCTGCCTGTGTTTCTCCCCCAGGACCAATTTTAGTCCTCAACTGAGAGGGAAACTTTGGTTGAACAATTTTGGAAGCACTAAGTGACACAAAGGGAAGACAGAGAAGAACTTTGTTGTGTTGTTCTCGGTATTATTAACAGCCAGGGAAGAACGCACAGATAGTGAGTACCGAGGAATCTTGGTTTGACTGACATTTCTGAAAGGATGATAGGGAAAAACACTCGCCAAACCATTCAGATTGCACATACAAGGACTGAAACACGTGGTAAGTGTTTGCACAGAGCAACAAATTTACCACAGTTCAGAGTCTGTCTAAGCACAATATCCACGGGCAGAGAACTTCATAACATAAAACATTTTAAAGTTTTATCCGATTAGTGGCGTAATAAGGTCTTGGCAACTGTACACCAGTTGTCTTTCTTCCAATTAATTTATCCATTTTTAATGGCCAATTGAAATGTACCACAGCGTGCACGTCTACTCCTTTCTTAGCATCTCAAGGCTTCCGTCTACATGTGGCAGTTACTTACAACTTAAGCTTTTGCAAATGGAAAGGTCCTAGTAAAGATGAAATTCAAAAAATGTAATAGGGGATTTTTAAATAATTCAGGTAAAATTGAGGAAAATAAAAAGTGCTCATTTTCAATCACTCTTCACTTTTGGTCTTCTGTTTATCTTTAAAGTCGTGATTTTTCATCAGTAAACAGCATCTACTTAAGTGGTTGCAGGAGATCCCAGGTTCTCGGCCTTCATTGTACTAACTTATGAGCATGTCGTGGATAGCTTAGTGGGAACTCTAATGACACATACATTATAGAGTAAATTGTCACGTTCTGCAGATCATTACAATAATGGTGATTCCTGCAGAGTCGTATTAATAAATGAAAGCCACATCTATACTAGAAACATCTAAAATAAGTATTTTGATGGCAGAATTCAACAGCTCACTATTGCAGTATATTTAGATTCACAAAGCAAAAAGACATTTAAAAATCATATTAAGCCAGAAGATGGATTAACAAGAAGATATTATACCCAGGGAGCAAAAAGCTTATCTCCCGTCTTAGCACCTTATCCTATAAAATCATGCTACTTCCTAATTTTCCTTGTATTGCTTATACATAAGTAACAAAAACTTCAGCCAAAAAGTATGTTTTTCTATAATACATGTTCTTTAACTTCATAGTTTTGTGGCTCTACTGTAAAATGTAAAATAGATATTTGAATATAAAATTTTATTTGAATTCTTTGTAGACTGCGAATAAGTAAAATTAAATTTAAAAATTAAATTTAAAAATTTAAAATTAATTTTAAAAATAAATTTAAAAATTAAATTTAAAAATTAGGCTAAGGAAAACCTTAGCCTAATTCATATTCTCCACAATACTGTAAACATAATTTCTAATTAACAAGCAAAAGTTATTAAATATACAAAATTTATTTAAAAATAAATTTATTTAAAAATAAATTTAAAATTAAATTTAAAAATATATAAAAATTATAGGTATTTCTCTTAAAAGTATTACATGAGTATTTACAATTAAAAACTGATTATAGATTGCAGTTTGGTTAGCAAGACTTTAAATCGTCTCTTGTTTATAATGCCAGTTGAATCAGAATCACAACATGTACAGAGCCTCAGATGGGAAATATGGGACAAATTCAGGGGCAGTTTTAAGGTATAAGGTTGCTTATTAGCACATAAAAACTTTTGAGATGAGAACAAAGTGAAAGAACAATAATTGAAGGCGAGCACTTAAGGAATAGTTATAATACACTAATATTCTGTCTTTTCATAACCCTAACTCATTAATAGGAAGATTTGCTCTTAGCATATTAAGAAGCATTAAAACTTAGTAATAACAAAGCAATTTGTACTGGTTTTTCCAGGTATAGAAATCTCGGTTCTGGAAAAAAAAAATTTTTGACACCAAGGTTGAAACTCAGACCTTGCACTTGCTTGCCAGGCAGGTGCTGCACTACTGAGAGACATCCCTGGCACGGGAAAAAAATGCTTTTAAGATTGAAGTGCTTTAACATTTGAAAGTAGAGTAACCAAACACAAAAAATAATTTTTTATAGTTTTTCATTGATCGGCAACTGGAAATTGAAACTGAAATCCACCATTTAACTGTACTGGAGAATTGGAGCTCTTTGGTTAAGTCTACTGTAGAGTTCACAAAGCTACAGAACTAGAAGTCCCAAAATCCACGTGATCCCCCCCCCCCAAATCCATAGCTAATCCCAGAACTGAGTAAGTGCCAGGAGGAATCAAGTGAGAGGCTATAGGTTTTCAAATAGTTGAAAGGAGAAAACTTTTAGCACAGACTACTGCTTGGCGTTAAGCCATGGTAATTGCCTGGTAAAATAAAGTTCAGTGCTCTTCAGGGGAAAACCTTAGCCTAATTCATATTCTCCACAATGCTGTAAACATAATTTCTAATTAACAAGCAAAAGTTATTAAATATACAAAAAAAGAACAAAACCTTTTAACCCTACAACTATACTACTACACTCATCAGCTCTATTTTTATTTTACTAGGGTATGTAGGTGTGTGATACATATTTGGATATTTTTCAATTATATGGTATTTACATGTGGGATTAATAACTGAAAAATATATATGTAATATATAATATATGTGTGCTAAAAAGCAAATTCTAAAGCAGTATAAAAAGACAATATGATAATTAAATATAATGTTTGTCCACAGAATATTGTGTGTTACATTTTTCTGGACATATACACAAGAAAATAGTTTTTGAGTTAATAGATTCAGAAAGAAAAGATGGGACTTTTAAATTCTCCTTTATTATTTGTCTTTTAAAATATGTATAAGTATTATTTATATTTTATTTTTAACACTTTAAAAACTCATTTGAATCAATATTTCTAATCTTTATAAGGTAGGAAAATCTGATATATGCATATGATAAATATATTTCTATCTCTTCAGAAATAAGTTTAATGTGATGGGAATTTTATTCTCTTACTAATTTTTATAAATACATCATACATTGCCTTAATCAATAATTGTCCTGTAGTGCTCAGAAACCCAAACTGATTCTTCCCCTTACGTTTTTGTGCCCTTCACTGAATTTCTTTCCCACTCCCTCCCTCCTACTCCTGCTAGTCTCTAGTGACTACTGTGCCAATCAGTTCTGCTAAGAGATATAATTGTTTGTTTCCAAAGAACACGTGGTATTTGTCTTTCTCTGTGGGGCTTATTTCAGTTAATCTAATGACTTTCCAGTCATTTCCATGGTGCTGTAAATGACAGGGTTTTATTTATTTATGAATGAAATATATATTTATGGTCACATTTTCTTTGTGTATTTATCCACTGAAAGACATCTGGGTTGATTCCACATTTTAGCTATTGTGAAAAGTGCATGAACATGGAAGTGCAGGTATCCTTTTAATACAGTGATTTAATCACCCTTGGATCGATGCCCAGTAGTGAAATCACTGGATCATATGGTACTTTCATGTTTAAATTTTGAGGAATTTCTACTGTTTTGCATTACAGTCATGTTTATTTATATTCCTACTATTAATTTCCCCTCTTCCACATGTTTGCCAGTACATTTACTTATCTATATTTTTCTTATATTGTTAGTATATGTTTGTGATACATAATAGGTTCATTGTAGGAAATTAATTCATATACGTATCCCACCTTGACCCTTTTACTACCCCTCCCCCTCCCTCTTCCTCTCTCCTCTCATCCAAAGAGATTCTCTTCCCTTCTCCATAAAGTCTACCTTCCTGTTTCCTATCATCTCCTTTGCTTTGCTCATTAAGTTGACCTATGTCCCGATGTCTCACACAGGAGACCTGAGATATTTAACCTCTCATGTTGATAGCAGCAACTCCAGCCAGACTGGGACTGACAAGCATATCTCACTGTGGTTTTGTCTGCATTTCCCTGATGATTAGTGAGACTGAGGGGTTTTTCTATGTACTTGACCGTGTATGTCTTCTTTGAGAATTGTTTAATTATTTAATCAATTTTAATTGGATTATTTTTATACAGTGTTTTGATTTCTTGATATATTCTAGACACTAATCTTGTAAATATTTTCTTCCGTCCGTGAAGTTGTCTTTTATTTTTGTTACATCCTTTGCTGTTATTTTGATATAACTGCACTTGTCTATTTTTGCTTTTGATGCGTGAGTCTTTGGGGTCCTATGTAAAAGATCACTGTGGGACCAATGTCTTAATATGTTTTTCCTATTTTATTATTGTAACTTTATAACTTTACATCTTACATTTAGATTTTTGTCCCATTGATCCAGTGAGAGGAAGGATTCTAATTTTATTTTCTACATGTGTGTATCCAACTTTGTGTGCACTATTATCAAAGAGACTGTATCTCCTTGATAATTCTGTCAAAACTCAGCTACGTGAATGCGGCTTACTTTCTGGGTTCTCCATTCTGTTCCACTGATCTGTTTTTATTACCTGCTGTGAAGTTTTATTTCTATATCCTTGTATTCGATTTTGAGCCCAGTATTGTTTTTGTTTGCTTTACTTTTTTGGTTACAATTGTTTAGGCTTCTCCAGATATTTTCTTAGTTCCATGTGAATTTTAATATTAGCTTTGTCTTTCATTAAGAAAGTCATTTTTATTTTTATGGGAAATCTATTAAATCCATGGATCATTTTATGTATGATAATGTTAGTGATATTATTTTAATCATGAGCACAGGTTGTCTTTTAATTTTTTGATTCTGCAATCATGTCCTTTTATGTATGTTTTACAATTTTCACTGTCTTGATATTTTACTTCTTCATTACATTTACTCCTAAATATTTTAATTTTGATGGATACTGGGCACATGATTGTTTCATTGCTGGTATAGCAAAATACTATTGATTTTTGTTTGTTCATTTTGTATGTATATGATTTATATATTCAATTATATATTCAATTTATTTGTCATCTATACCTGCTTTTTGATTTTTCAGTATTAAAGTTGTGTTAGTATAACATCACATTGTTTGCAAGCATGACTTAGCATTCCTTTTTACAATTTAAGTATCATGGGCCGAGGATGTAACTCAGTGGCATTGCACATGCCTGGCAAATGCAAGGTCCTGAGTTCAACTTTGGGTACTGAAAAAAAAGAGTGTTTTTTTCTTTCTTTGGCCTGATTTAATCACTGTTCTATCAAATAAGAATAGAGAAAATAGAAATCCTTCTACTACTTTTTTCCTTACAGCTTTTCTCTGTTATGTATGATACTAGTTTTAGGTTTTTCACAAACAGACTTTAATACATTTTATTTTATCCCGTTCCCCCTCTCAAGCCCTGTCCTGGTATTTTACAGTGCGCTCCTAATCTATTGAGAGTTTTTTTTATTATGATGAGATATTGACTCTTACTGAATTTTTGATTCTGTGTATCTATTGAAATGCTTCCATGGCTTTTGCCCTTCATTCTGTTTCTAGTTATGGTTGGTGGAAAGTGCTGTTGATCCTTTCTCAACACTGTGGGATTCTCCCAGCCGGAGAACTGGGCTTGCAGTGGCCTTGTTCTTTTCTCTGTGTTGCTTTTACAGTTCACACTGTGTAAGGCTACTGCACCTTGCTCACTTGTTCCGGTATACCATCTTTGTCATTCTCACAATGCTCATGATACGTTTTTGTTTTTCTCTGCCTGTTTTTCTCTTTTTCTTTTTTGCCTCTGTGTCATAGTTGCATGCAGGGCATCTACATGCAGCCATTGTACTCTATTTTATTTTATTTTTAAATCATATTAATTATGAACACAGTGTTAAATATAAAAAAACTATCTAGTTGGCAAGGGTGTGATCAATTTATACACATATCTTTCTAAACTTGTAAGAAAATAACATTAAAAAAATAAAGAAATAATAAATATGAACTCCTTTTCTGGCTATAATTTAGTCATTCCAACTATATTTATGTGTATGTATGACATATATTTTAGCATAAAATTTATGCAGCTATCTTTTATACAATAAATAGAATTTCCAACAGGAAAACTTAAAAAAGAAACAAAAGTCAAAATATATATGGAACAGTTACTGTCAGTGCTGTGGACAGTGGCTTATGAATCTATTATGCTGATATTTACTGTGTCCTAATAACTACTTTAAGTATAAAGTTGTAAAGAATGATTTGAATAGGTGAGAAATAATTAGCTTTTGTGTACCAATAAAAAATTGTTCAATAAATAATCACTATAAACTTACCAGGTAAGGCAAGTTCATGTTTAAAAATATGGGATACTTTATCACTACTCTAAACATTCATCAGACTGAAGGGTGCATTAGTGAGTTAGGAAACTACTAATATTACATATTTTAATTTATTTCATCTATATTTCATTAGTAAGAGTTATCCTGTACTGAAATGATCCATTGTGGTACTAAAAAAATGTAGAGATGTAGAAGGATGAAAACATGTTAAATCTTACTGGCTCTAATTAATTTTATAAAAGTTTTGAAATGAGTATAAGCTCATTTGTATAAAAACTAAGTCAAATTAGTGCTGCATGTTTTTTTAAAACCCATAAAACAAAGCCAATAGTCATAAATTGACTCAAAACAACTTTAATTAATTGCACAGGTAATGTGAAGATACAGGCCTTTATTAGTACTTTTTTTTTCAAAACTCAGTAATTCTTGTACATATTTAAGGAGAGCGAAATCTTAGTAATTCTTATCAAGATTCTACTCTAGGAATATATTCCTACATTTTGTTAGATAATATTATAGCTATTTTAATATAAAGAGCACACTCTAATTGAATAGAATTACAAGTGATTTAGCATTTAACTTTCAAGCATTTTTCTTAAAATGTAAAGTAGAAATAGATTTATTTTAACATATATTTGTAGAAGGAACATGTCAAAATAGGAATCACGATTACGTTGTCCATGACTGGATATACATTCACTGTGTTCATAGTAAATATAAAAGCATCGGTTTTATGATTTTATTGCGGGAACATTTCCAAGATTACAGTTTATGGAATTAATTTTTTATACATCTTTCTTCATCTCTTACTGTCTACCGGCATGTTCAGCTCAGTAAAAGTAAAATCAAGAGATCTGTTCACATCCTTCTCAGGTTTTGTGCCAAATGGGGATGGCAATTATTATTAGCCAGTGACACTGTCACTTATTCTTTCAGCACAAATAGCCACCCTCTTTCTAACCCAGTACCCTAGAATGACAGGAGGACGCAATGCTTTCCATCTCGCCGCATCCGATGGTGCTTAGATGGCAAACAAATCAGCCTTCCTTATACCCTCTGTGTGGTGGCCTTCACACACAGGCACAACTTCGTGGACATGTCGCCAGCACTCTCAAGAGGTTCTTTTCTCCCCACATGAGAAGTGCTGCTGTGTCTTGACATTCTAGTTTTCCCAAGCACTGCACGCACCCTCTTTTAGGTACAAGAAATTTCCTAGTATACTCATAAAAGACTGATCGTTTGCATATGGATTTATGCATCTGTTACAGTGTCTAGAACAAGATAACAGTCCTATTTTGATTTAAAATCTTGGTCTCTCTTCTCCATGAATTGCTTAATGCCTCTCCAACTGGTAAAATATTTAAATAAACAGAACATGGATATTACTGAAATGGAAAGATAATTTAATATCATTGGGAAGTCATTATGTCACTACGTCAATGATGAAGATTATGAATAAAACGAGGGAGTTAGGAGAATGTTCTTGAAAATAAGAAGAAAAATAGCTCTTGGTGGATACCCACCATGAAATGATTCTGGAAGTGGAATTGCCCCCACAGTTTCTTTGTTTTGGCCTTGTATAGATAAGTAGCATGCAAAGACTTGATTTAAATAGTTGACTTGTGGGATTGGGAGTTTAAAGAAAATTATATGTTTAGCTATATGAATTTAAAGCAATTTTATTATTCTGCACTTCCAAGTACTTTTTCCAGGATTTCAGGGAAGAGTGGTCAGTGCATTTTATACCTAAAAGTTTTTATTTCTTTTTAAAAAATTCTTTTCTAAGCTTAATTAGCTATTTGACTTGAATGAGCTCTTCTTTCAGAGTGTGTACTTTTCTTTTTATTCCACCACATCTGTATTAGGCTGCCTTTTACTGAGTGCCTGCTTATGGATAACTAACTAAACTGTCTCTTGCACTGCACTACAGTCCCTCTTCTCAAGGAGCACTAACTGCTGCTGGGGAGAAGGCCTTGATCTACTGAAAGGTGTCAGTGTAAAGGCTGGCAGGCATGGATGCTTTTTTCCAGAGAGCTAACTTAAGGAGCCCTTGATAGAAGTTGTATTGGGGGAATCAGCAGTTATGGCCTCTCTTTAGAACATCATTTAAGGGGCTAAGTAAAAGGAACCCATCATTTTCCTTGTTGCCTCCATCTCTGTGACCTCTGGGAGGGAAGAAACAAATGAGGAGATTGAGGACCCTGAGGTTTTGAAGAACTATTTTAGCTAAAGAACTTAAAGCCTTTTGCTGTGCTGTTACACCCGCAATGTGTTTGTTTAGGCCTGTTGAACTATAACAGTGACGTTAGAGGAATAGCAGGAGACTGCGAAGCAGGTAGTGCTTGCAGTCTACTTTTTATATCTAGCCTATATTACTATTGTTTTACATATCTTGTATTGTAATCTTTTGGGTTTTTTGGGTTTTTTTTTTTTGAGACAGGGTCTCGCTTTGTAATACAGGCTGGCTCTGAGCTCACTATGTAGCCCAGGCAAGCCTCAAACTCAGCAATCCTCCAGTCTCTGCCTCGCGAGTGCTGGGATGACAGGCGTGAGCCACCACGCCCGGCACTGTGGTATGTGGTATTGATTGCTGGTGGGTGTGAGTCTCCACACCCAGCATTGCATGTGGTTACCGGGATTGAACTCAGGATCTTGTGCTCGCGAGGCAGGCACCGGAACAACTGAGCTATCCCTACAGCCCCTCTTTTGGGTTTTTAAAACCAACTTAAGTGACATGTGTCTCAATATAAATTATTATTTATTTTTGAGAATATGTGAACAGTTTCTTAGTTCTTCTATATTTTGCCAGTATCATCTTCCAGGCTGTGTCATGGTCATGACTGATCATATGGCTTCCCTTGGAATTACTAGAGACACTTTTGGTGACTCTCCTATTAGCACAGTGTATACTGGAGACTCCTGTCGTCTAGGGTCCAACAGCCTCACTCCTCAGGTAGCTGAGTGACTCTTGAGTTGATTCTTAGAGGGGTCCTACATCCCCTGCGTCCTAACTGAATTTAGAGTGCAAGTGCAAAAGTATTGGTTGTCTTCTCATCCCAGTTAACCTTTTGTCTTGGTATCCAAGCCTCCACTGTTAAACACCCAGAAGGTCAGGTCAGTCAGTCCCACCATTATTGAAGTAGGAATAGTATGTTTGATTTTCATAATCTTACTTGGATTTAAAGACTTTGAAATGAAGTCTGGCCAGAGAATTTTATTTATTTATTTTTAATACGAATTAAAGTATGTTATCAAAAGAATGTTAACAGAGCTGGGCGTGGTGGCTCACGCCTGTAATCCCAGAACTTGGGAGGCAGAGGCAGGAGGATTGCTGAGTTCGAGGATTGTATGGGCTACATAGTGAGCTCAGGGCCAGCCTGAACTACAAAGCGAGACCCTGTCTCAAAAAATAAAATAAAATCCCAAGAATGTTAACAGATAACAATTATCAAGTTTTATAGGGAAAATTTGAAAGCAAGAACAAATATAATATTTTAGCATAACAATTGTGATGACATTGTATATTGCAACCTTTAGGTTTCTTGTTATTCTCTCCAATATATCGAAATTTTATCAGTTGTTTACCTTTGTCTAACTGTAAGACATTTAAATAAAATACATAAACCTTTATTTAAATTTGTTATTTTAATAAGGTGTATTTTGAGTAGAGTGCATTTGTATATAGATGTAATTAATAAATTATGAATATTTAATTTTTAATAATAAAAGGGACATTGTGGGGATCGTATCAAGTTTAGGCACATCTAACAGGGAGAAAATAGTTATATAACAGTAATAAACAACATGAAACTGAAAAGTTCACTATCCTAAGCAACTTCAGTGTTGAAGTCCTCAGAATGATGTTTTCTTAGGTTTTATGTCCTGAAAAGCCTGTAAACTAGAGAAAGACAAATGCAGCTAATTTATCAGGAGGTTACCCATAATTATTATTGTACCTATATAAGAATGTCAATACACATTTATTTTTTATGAAAGTCAGAACAATAAAGAGCTTAACTTGACTCTATTAAGAGATTCCAAAAGCAGTGAGGCAAGAATCTGAAAACTCCTAATAAGAGAATCAGTGAGAAACAGCGAGCAGACCAGGTCTGCAGTTTTATTGAATCCCTAGAGATGTCTTTAAACATAGAGGCATCATGAAGAAAATCCAGTCACCATAAATAATGACTCAGGTTCACATAACCAATGTCAATAATTTGCAAAGCTAGTGTCTTCACAAGTCACCTAAGTAAAAACCCTATTATTTACTTCACAGTGATTTTTATCTTTTTAAATCTGCTTACATTTATTTACTAATGCTCGCTTTGGCAGCACATATACATTTATTCACTGTCTTTTATAAATGATAATAATGACAGTAAAAATAACAAAAAGCCACTGAATTACCTTCATGAAAATATTTAGAATAATAAATCTATATATTTGGATAACAGTGATACCTGCTAAATATTTATTGATCGGGCACTCCATGTTTCATAATATGTAAATAAATGTAAATATTTTGGCACATGACCAGTTGGTTTTATTTTTTGCCTCAATAGGTCCAAAATTCAGACCATGCTTTACAATGCAGCCTGAAAAATTTTTCTTAATTACTATAAAAATATGTTGTCCTGTGTTAATAATCGGCAGTGTTTTATGCAAAGTTACATGTTGATTTGATGAACCTGTTTGATAGTGGTGGCCTTTGGTAAAATCTGCATAATTGCATATGATTAGAATCTGCTTTACATGTGCACATCTAGCACTGTAAAACATCTGAATATTGAGAAGATGTAATCCATTGTGTCACCTTCACTAAAGCATGAGTTATACATGTACTTAAGGGTTTCTTTTTTAATGAAGGTGTTCACTGATTGTTTTTGTTACACTGGCAAAAATGCAGAATTGAAATATATGTGTGTTCACCTTATTTTTATTTTTTATTTTATTTTTATTTTTTGAGACATGGTCTCGCTTTGTAGTTCAGGCTGGCCCTGAGCTCACTATGGTGCCCAGGCAAGCTGCCGCGAACTCAGCAATCCTCCTGTCTCTGCCTCCCAAGTGCTGGGATTACAGGCGTGAGCCACCATGTCCGGCATTGTGGTATGCGGTGTTGATTGTTGGTGGGCATGTCTGCACACCCAGCATTATATGTGGTAACCGGGGATCGAACTCAGGACCTTGCGCTTGCGAGGCAGGCACTGGAACCACTGAGCTAACCCTCCGGCCCACCTTATGTTTATTTTTTAAAATTATACTGCACAATCTCTATGTATTATGGCAAGCATGCAGTTTGCAACAGTGTGACTTTACTTTTTCCTTTCACTCTACCAGCTTTTACTGCATATATTCTTAGCCTATTTTGTGATATATCTGTACTAAGATAATTTAGCTTCTTTGTGGAATATTTCATTATTTTGTAATTTTTTGGTTCTGATAATTTTTTCTATGAAGTTTACCTTATCAGATGCTAAGAGAGCCCCTCCTTTTGTATTCTGTACACTGATACTTTTGTGGCCTGAGTTCATACTTTATTTTCAGCATTAGGTCGCTGAATGTGAAGTGAGGTTCTTTTGCAAGTACCATATAGACATTTCATGTTTTTAATTGACTTACAGTCTCTTATCTTTTAAATGGTGTGTTTCATGTTTAAACCATTAGGATTTAAGACAACTATTGATATGTTTCAATGAAATCTATTGGCTATTCTTGATTTATTTCCCTAGATTTCTGTTTCTGTTTTATGTCAAGTATTAAATCACTTCTTAGGGGTGTATCTTGATTACTAATGATTGTCAGTGTATCTTTTTCTATAGTATTTTTAGCTGTTCTGGTTATTATCATGTACATATTTGTCTTCAATAGTTACCTTTTTACCAACTCAAGTGAAGTATAGAAAACTCACTTTCACATGGGTTTTTTCCCAATATCAACCGTTGAATATCATTGTCTTGTATCAAGTTCAGTATTAATTTGGTAGGGCAGACAACAATTTATTACAAATGTGGAGTTTTAAGAAAAAATATTAGGTATATATTTTAAATATATAACATTTTAAGTGTGTGTGTGTGTGTGTGTGTGTGTGTGTGTGTGTGTTTCCTCACAGGGCTAGAAGTTAGAAGTCCAGTATCAAAGCTGACAGGGTGGTTACTTCTGATATCTGGATTTCTGTATTTTGGTGCTAGCTCCTAGCGATGTGCTAGCAATCTGTGGTTTTCTTTTGCTTATAGATGTGTCTGATCTTTATCTCTGTGTTAATGTAGGGTTCTACTGCGTATGTGTGTGCTTGTGCCTTCATTTGAATTTCACCTCATGTTATGGCAACTTTAGCAAAGTAATACAACCACTAATACAAACGTACCCAAAGTGAGTAATGAAGCTAACAGGAGTTGGGTTTCTCACACTGAGATTAAGAGACACATGTATTTAAAGGGTAGAGGCTGGAATAAAACATGTCATAGGAAAGAGACTTTGTTGCAGTAGTAGGAACACACGTCACTTTAGTATAGTTATATACCAGTATTTGCACACACAAGTACACACAGAAATTACTGTATGTTCATGTTGTCCATGTTCTATCAGAGAACAGCTCTAG
The DNA here is from genome assembly GCA_004025085.1 of Thryonomys swinderianus. Classification (NCBI taxonomy): domain Eukaryota; kingdom Metazoa; phylum Chordata; class Mammalia; order Rodentia; family Thryonomyidae; genus Thryonomys; species Thryonomys swinderianus. The sequence goes on along the minus strand of PVIC010000548.1, from coordinate 104,411 downwards.
AATCCAAGTCCAAGGCCTGTGATCAGCAGGTTCACTTTCTTTCCAGTCTTCTCTCTCTGGCTGTCGATGGCCACTTTCTTGCTGTATCCCTTCTACTCGCATTACTGTTGCTCTGTAGGAACGTGCTTCTGAAGCCTCCATATCTAAATTTTCTCATTTTATACAGATATTCTTTTGGCTGTTTATTTTTGGTAGGACTTTAATTTATCTCTATCGACAGTGGTGCTGAACTCTCCTGATGTCGTCCAAGGGACTCCTTTCTTGGCTCATGGGAGGTATGAGGGTACTTAACTTGTCTCTTTTTGATCAGCTAGAGGTAAGGAAATGCCAGCGTAGCTGGCCACCCTCAGAGGTATGGCGAACAGCCACCCTGCTGCTCCGCTTGTCCTCCAGTCCTGGTCTCTGGGCAGGCCTACGCACCATCAAGTTGGTGACAAGAGCGTACTCTCTGGCATTTGTCAAACTGATGCTGTGATGAAAGTACAATAGTGAGGTCTACTGCAGCCGATTCTCATGTTATTCTGTGAAAAACAAATAATAAATGATACGTACTCTGCTGACTATTTTATAGTATGGGCTTGTAAACTTTTGATGGTGTAAACGAAGACGTTCTAAAATGACTTCAGTGGTTTTCTGTGCTTTTTGGCCAGTCTATTGATTGTAGCAGGTCGAGTTACATGACATATGAAAACAAATTGAAGAAAAAAAATTGCATCCAAGGAAGTGAGACAGAATTGTGTATCATCTTTTCTTATTTGCATATAATTTATATAATTTAAATACTTTTAATATGACCTTTAAAGATACGTGACAGTGTATTATCTCAGTAAGTATATTCTATTTTAGTAGATGATTTTTAGGATTATTGAGCAATTGAAAAGAAACAAAAATTAATTGATCTTATAAGTCAATAAAATAGGCAAATATGAATAGTTTTGATGTATTACTAAAGACAGTACTTACCATTTGCTAAATATATTAAGTGCTCCAAACAAGTATATTTAAGAGTTGAATATTTTCCATTTTAAAAAGTTATTTTTCTTTCCAGTCAAATTAAATATTGAAGACTTATTTAATTGTCTGTCGATACATGGACAAATAACATTTTTCTTATTTATATTTCCCTTGATAAAAAATCTTCCTAATTATTTCTATACTATTTTCTTTTATTAAAACAGATTGTATAGCTTTCCTTCTTTTATTACACAAATTTATAAACCACCCAGGGTCTCTTTCTCAGAGGCAATCTATATCAACCGTGAAAATGATCACTGTGGCATGTGGTCAGTAAGCACATCCTCTTTTGGTTTTACTAAGTTGTAGAGAGCCAGTTCAGTTTCATGTGTCCATCGTATGAGCCTAAGGCATGTCTGGAAATACCCAAGCAAAGCCAAAAGTGGTATCCAGGTTCCAGCATGCAATTGGATACAACTGTAATTATCCCTCAGGAAAGCAACAGGCCAGCTTCAAGGGAGGAGAACTGTGTGAAAATGGATAGGATAATTACCCAAATTTATCTGAATCCAGTAGGGAAGAGAATTGGTGAAAAATTTGTCTTCAAGGCTTATTAAGTAATTAAAACAAATTAGCATTGGCACAGGAATAGAAAAACAATAGTGGAACAGAATAAAACATGTGTACACACACACACATACACACACACAATCTATGGCAAAAGTAAGGGACATGAATTTAATAAATAAAGAATCTGACCAAATTCTAAATGAGATAAATGCCTAAAGCAGAAGGAAGGTTAAAGGCTATATTGATATCAAATAAGGTAAACCAGAAAAGGAAAATAATCATTACTAGCCATAAGGAGATACATTGCACATATAATGACTTAAAGGTAAATTTTCCAAGAAGCTAAAAATCTCAGCATATAGTTTTCATATTACTTGATAGTATATTTCCCACCTAAAAGGGGAGAATATTGAGAAGCATTTATGACAGAGTCAACCATTAGGCAGTACAGTGTTACTTAAGTTAGTTGTAAAAGTATATTGAAAGCTCCAGAAAAACCACTATAAATAATGAGAGCACAACTAATATACTAAAGAAAAGGTTAAATGCAATCATATAAACAGCTTAACTGTACTCACAAAAGGTAGAAAAAGAGTAAAAGACAAAAATAGGAACAAAGAATAACAGTAGTGAAGACCAATTAATATGCAAATAAGCACAAATTAAATTCAGAGGGAGACACTATTTAACACCCAACAAATTAGCAATTATTACAAAGTCAGATGTTACTTTCAGCAAGAAATTGAAATAACAGGCATGTTCCTCTTATATTGCTACAAGTGTGCATTGATAGAATATTTTAGATATTATGATCTGTAGGAAGTTAATCACATGCTTACTTCATGATCCAGAATCTTCTGTGCTAGGTGCTCAAGCCAAAAAAATGTTTGAACATTTATACTGTGTGAAACAGTAGTATTTGAAAAGCAACATAATCCATGTGATAGCAAAATAAATAAAAAAGTAAAAAAACTTCCCAGTATGCATTAACAATTAATAGCTGCATTATGTCTTGCTTACAAATTATACCTTGTTCATAAATTCTAAACATGGAGTATTTTAGAGTGGTGCTACTGAATTAATTAGATTTACATAGCTGTGTTCTAAAATATCACACAGAAAAGAAACATGAAGTCAACAAAAACTATAAAGTATATCATTTATTTATACACTTGCAGACAAAACTTAATAATGTATTTTGGGATAAAATGAGCAATATCTTACACAAAGAGAGATAGAAGGGGGAAATGTAGAAAAACAAAAGTGGGAGGAAAGAAAGAAAACAGACAAGAAAAGGAAAATCATATAGGAAATTTAACAAAATTAAGATATGCAAACATATAAGGAGTATTAACCTTCTGTAGCAGTGCAGCAAATGAGAACCACTGTTCTAAGTTCAGAGAATAATGGAAAAACAGAAGACAGCGGGAAACCCAAATTTGAGCTTAGCTCTTGACTATCTACACTTGATCTTAGCCAAAAGGCCGAGAAGCGATAGCTCTTGACTATCTAATCAATATCTACCATCTGTCATCTATATAGGTGTTTCACATGTGTATTTATGTATCTATGTACTCTCATCTATGTATCTATATCAGTACTGGAATTCAGTATTGAATTTAGGTCTCTTGCAAGTAAGTTATAAGCCCAGATATCTTTTTATTTTTAACTTTGAAAATGGGTGTTTGAGTCCCCAGGTAGCCTAGGTTGGGCTGGAACTTTTGATCCTTGTGCCTTGGCCTCCCAGAGTACTGCCATTATAGGTATGCACCACAGCGCCTGGTTGCTGGCCTCCATATTTAATCCCTACCTGGCTTCACATTTCAAATTTGGAAGGGTCTTAAGTTCCAGGAAGCATTTGCAGAGGGATGTAGCCAAGTACAGTCTGAATTAGAAGATAGCAGAGCTCCCAGTTTGCCCATGCTGAACATGTCAGAAGTTAAATTCTGATCAGAGACTCTTCTGAGCCTTTGGTCTGGTCTTCCTTAAAGGCCAACTAAGACTTTCCGAATAAAGAGAATATCACACATCTCAGATGAGATTACTGTATGTAATGCACAAAACAACAAAAATCATAATCTTCTCATTAGCTTTCTGTCAAGGAAATAGCTACTGAATTCTCTGAACATGGCACTGTAAACTGACCTGCAAATGATGAGAGAATATTCTAGAAAACATGGATTGACTGGCATTATAGATTCCCTAAGTATAAGAATTGGGACAAGGAGGGTTAGAATTCATCAACAACTGACCAAGTATCTCTTAGAAGAGGTAATGATACAACACTAGGAGAAGTGCCAACGAACTATAATGCTAAGGACAACAAAGACAGTGACTTTAATCAGGTAGACCACTACACAAGTAAACACATACACAATGTTCTTATCCTTATAAAACAAATTTGGAAAGACTGTCGAGTTTTTATCCCTAGGAAAACCATTTTTGTCTTTGAGACTACTATTTTTAGTTGCCACTGTGCTCTTTACTGAAATTTACAGAAGATGCCGAGTGAAAACCAGTAGCTGCAGGGAATAGCGTGAACCCAATTGTGAAAGTCTGTGACTAGCATTTTCCCCTGTCTCTGTTACTAGAATATCTAATATCTGCCCTGTTAGGAGCTGAATGTTGGCATCTCCTTGAAATTCATGTGTTGAAATCTGCTTCCCCCCAGTGTGATGGTCTGAGGAGGTGGAGCTCTGGGGCGGTGATAGAAGTCGAGGAGGCCGTGAGGTGAGCTACCACCAAGGGAGTTGGCTCCTTTGGAGAAGTCGGCTCTTGGCGTGTGCAGAGGGCAGTCTACAGCAGAAGTGGGCTTTTGCCAGAATGAGGATGACACACGGATCTCAGTCTTCCAGCTTCCCAAACCTTCAGGGTCAAATATCTGTTGTTTATACTCCTAAAACCTGAGGTAATTGTGCAAGAGTGATCTAAAGCAATCCAGACAGCAAGAACCAGGCCATGTCTATAGCACTTGAGCGTCTCTCTGTAGCCGGTTCTCACTTTTCCCCCAGCCTTCCTCTGCTTGAAGTTTACTTTATAGTGTTTAATTACCAGTTTATTACATTACATGACTCACTGCTATTAATCACACTGAGAATGCTTCCTCTTCCTTCCAACACACATACCCATCATTTGTTCTTTCTCCTTTCTCTCTTCAGTGTCTTTATAAGGTATGATTTAAAAATACAGCCATCGGTGCTGTTCATTGCCATCCAGTGCAGAGGCAGGTGTTCAGGAACGTCGTGGTGCATCCTCATCCACCTTATTTAGTGCGCCTGGCACCACGTGACTTCTGGCTGTTCCCTAAAATAAAAATGGCAATAGAAGGGAAATCTTTTTTTTAATGAATTCTTTATTGGTACAAGTTTATACATCTCACAATCACACATAACATTGGGGAATTTGTACCATTATATGACACAGTCAAGTCTCAGTTTTACCCATATCCCCACCCAACCACACCTCCCCACCCCCTGTATACATGCTCTTTTATTTCCTTTCAGAATCATATTTATTCCTTCCCCTCATTACATCCCCACACCAAATTTCCTTTGGAAATTTCCCATTCTACAAAGACCATCATACTTTTTAGAGCTCATTTGCATCCACAGGTGCTCATATCAATGAGAAGATCCAGTATTTGCCTATCTGTGATCTATTGATTTCACTCATTAGCGTGTCTTCCAGGTGTATCCATTTGCACATAAATGAATGAATCTTGTCATTCTTTATGGCAGAATAATACTCTATTTTATTAAAAAATCACATCTTCTTTATTCACTCTCCAGTTGATGGGCATTTGGGTTGTTTCCAAGATTGAGCTATTACAAACTGAGCTGCTATGAACAAGGGTGTACATCTGTCTTTCCGATGTGATTTTAAAAAAATTTGGGGGTATATTCCTAGCAGGGGGATAGCAGGGTCAAATGGCACCCCTAGTCCTAGTTTTCTGAGAAATCTCCACAAAGATCTCCACAATGGTTGCACAAGTCTGCAATCCCACCAGCAGTGGAGAAAGCTAGACCTATCCTCTTTCACCATGCACAAAACTAAACTCACAATGGATACGAGACTTAAACATCAAAACAGCAACAATAAGCCTGCTGGAAAACAGATTAGGTAAAACTCTTGGAGACATTGGCTTAGGCAGAGACTTTATGAATAAAACCTCTATAGCACAAGAACTAGCAGAAAGAATCAACAAGTGGGATCTCATCCTACTTTAAAGCTTCTGCACAGCAAAAGAAGTCGCTGGCACTGCTAAAAGACAACAAGAACATGGGAAAAAATCTTTACTAGCTGTTTATCAGACAAAGGGCTGTTATCTGCAATATATAAAGAACTGAAACAGATCAGCCTCCCCAAGTTTAAAGACCCGATTCAAAAATGGGCATCTGAAATGAACAGACACTTCTCAGAGGCAGAAGTCAAAGCAGCTAAGAAACATATGAAGAAATGTTCAACATCACTGGTCATTCGAGAGATACAAATGAAAACAACACTGAGATTTCATTTCAGTCCACAAAGAATGGCCGTTATTACAAAATCAACCAACAATAAATGCTGGTGAGGCTGTGGGGAGATAGAAGGGAAATGTTTTGATTGATTCAGGACACTGAGGCAGCCGAGGCAGCCCGACTACAGACATTCACCAAAGAGCTACTTTAGCAGGTGCCAACAACAATGGGGCAAATATGTACCAAGAGAGTATTCTGGAGAGATTGATGGCCATGTATCTCTTGCAACTTACAGTTTCTAAAACTTTCAACACACACCACAGCTTCCAGTGGCAGAATCTGGAAGTAGGCAGTCCTGGCCCGGAGACTCGGGGATGGTGTCTGCGAGCCTCTGTCTTTCTCCCCTGTTCCCAAGTTTGGCCACCAAAGCATTGGCCACATGGCACCTATGTCAGAAAATGGTGGGGAAAATCCTCACTGGGTGCATTTCTCTGGAAAAGCCAGGGTTGTCCAGAGCTCCTCCAACTCACTTCTCTTAGGCTTTATTAGTGTGAGCTGGGTCACGTGGTCAGTCTACAAACTAAACACTCTGGAAAAGGAGGGCATAGAACTGCTCTGACTAGCCTGACCAGCACATTTCCAACACCTTGCTGGAAAAATCTACGAGGCAGCAAGTCATATCTAGTCAGAGGAATAGATAGATGTTCCCAGTAAAGAAAATCTGAGAAATGTTTATATTTCCAATTTTTAAAAGATACATCATAGGTGCTGAGAGCATAGCTGAGTGACAGAGTTTATGCTTAGCATGCCCCAGGCCCTGGGTTCAATTCCTATCATGAAGATCCACACATACACTACCATTCTATTTCTAAAACAATTTGATCTGTGACAAATACGTTTATACATGGAAGCATGTTTCTGTATATGTGTGTGCAAAGAAATGATGACTAACAAACACCCCTCTCTTCTAAACATTGAACTAATTCTCTTTTTAAAGAATTGTGGTCAACATAGTTTGTTAGCTGAGATAATGTTAGATTTCAGAAATAGTTCAGGTGCTCTATCAGAATTTGATTGGCTCCTTTAGTACCTTAGTAACTCATCTATCACAGTCTCTCACCTGCACGAAGACATGAGTGTTTCTTAACTGCTGGAAGAGGCATCACACACTCTTTGCTCAGCAAACACATTCTTCTGTTGGGGAAGCCTGAACTGCAGATAGGATCTGACTTCAACCCTCTTTTTCTACCCTTAGAGCAGCATAAGAGGTACTAATATGGTGCTGAGCTTACACTTTTGACACAAGAGCTTTCTCTTATCTAATTCTTTCTGGATCCAGATTTGGTAGCCTTTAGACAAAATGAAAGCTACATCTGTTTGATTTAGCAATTGTGTAAATTTTATTACAGTCAAGACTGAAAGTATCGCACAAGAAAAAGAATGAATTTCCAGCATTGCCTCTGTGTGTGGACTTACATGAATCACATGGCTCTGCTATCTTGTGTTGTCTGAGCAGCTGGCTGGCTGATAGTGCCTTGGAATGCAGTGCCTGTGAACAGTCTGGAACAAAACAAGGGTTTTTCTTGATTATTAGTGTTTTAAAAGATGTAAGTTTAAATATACACACATATATGTGCATATATATGTATATGTTAACCAAAATGTGATTCCACTAAATCAACTACACATTAAAACACACTGCTAGAAACTAAAGAGTCCTGCCTAGCTGATGTGAGAACAAGGTCACCAGTCCCTGTCAGGAGTAACAGCTAGCTCCGCAGTCAACGCGTGCGAACGGCCACCGTGTCTGGAAAAGCACTGCTACTTACTATCCAGTGTTACATGATTTTCCTATTAACCTGTCAGGGCAGGGACTTCTCAGTCCTTTCTGAAATTGTAGACAGGTGTAAGGTCACATCCTAAATCCTAGCTCTAATCCTAAATCCATGCTGAGCAGACCCTATTTATCACCTGTGTGCTGCAGGGCACAGGTGCACATACAGAGTCACGGTCATGCCAGTGAGGAAGTAGCTTTGCCTGTGCTGTTGCTCTCAGTGCTTTCAGGCTGAGCGGAAGCCTCAAATGTAATTTTTAAATTAAGAATTAAAAATGCTTTTAGAGAAACACTTCATGCTTTCACACATGCGTGTTCCGTCTGCCTTGCTCGTCCCCTGGGGACATCTGGACTTGGTGTTTAGAAATCATTATATTAGTGAATCAGGAGCCAGAGCAAGCAGCGCGAGAGTGACTAATGAGTCACCCATGGCTGGAGTTGAGCTTTTTTACCTTGGTGCTGTTGAAGCAGACACAGGGCTTTTCAGAGAAGACTGCCGTAAAATATTTCCTGGTTGTCAAGCCTGACTCAGTGAACCAGCACATTATCTGAACATCACTTCAGAAAGTATCAAGAGAAGTGCCAGCCGAGCAGGGCAACAGAGATCTTTGACTTTCTAAACTACATGATTTGTCATGACAGAACTTTATTTTTCACAAGATATTCTAAGGATGAAACTATTACAAATCTTTTTCCCCTTGTGTTGACATTTAAGTGGCATCTATGATTAATAGAAGCTTCTGTTTATTATTTAGAATAATCAACTCGTAGCATTTATTCTGAATATGGTCATGCAGGTGTAAATTAAAATTTTAATGATGGGAAAGTGGAATAGGAAGACCATGCACAAACAACCGCAGTGACGGGGGCGGTCAGCCTCGGTGCCTGGGACGCTCGTGTTCTAGAAGCACCTCCACCCCCTTTGTGTCTGTGCCTTTGAAATGGCTCCGGTGAGTGTGGGCTGTAATTGGCACCTTGTAACTAAAGCAACTGGGCAAACATCAGATTTCACCCCGCAGGAAAACCCACCACCGGCATCTTTCCAGCTCTCTTTCTTGCTAGATCTCTTGCCTGCTCATTTTTTCCATTGTCCTAAAACCCACCGAAGAAGCTCCGCCGGCAAAGAACTGCACACGGCCTCTGCCCAACAGCACCCAAAGGACTGTGTCCTGCCGGCGGCCACCGAGCGCGCTTGGAAGCGGATCTTAAACCTCAAGATCCCTGCAAAGCTCCCTCAGCTCATGGCCACAGTCTTACAAGAGCCCCGAGGAAGAGAACCCAGCTGAACTGCACGGATATCGCGAAGCTGTACGTGCACAGGCTGGCTGACGTCTGGGGTGGTTTCTCCTGTCCGAGTGCATCATAATTCATTCCCCGAGGCCCCGCGCATTCTGGGGGTTTCCAGATCCTCAGCGGAGGTCATCTCACGGGGAAACGTGCGGACACGGAGAGGACATGGGTCGATGACCAAGTAACTCTGTTGGTAAAGGACGTTTTCCACCTGCCACATCGAGGCCCAGCTGTCCTCACCCGGAGCTGCAGGCCGCTCGGTGCAGAGGCGCTTTGCCTGGAGCGCAGGTGAGGGAGGAAAGTGCGTCAGGCGGAAGGCGCTCCGCAATGGCGCGCGGAGTGGAGAAGCGGCTGCGCCTGGTCTCCAGGGAAACTGGAGCACGTTGCTCCCACCGCCACCGCCACCGCAGGGGGAGAGGGCGACCCGTCAGGCCGCAGAGGCAGGGGGCAGGAACTGCGGAGCGGAGGGAGGTGGCGGCTCAGGTGCTTTTTGTCCTCTTTGCTTCCGGAAACAAGTCAGGTGACCCGAGTGCTGTGCCGCGCGGAGAAGCCTTAGGAATGCTCGTTAAGAAGCCAAGCACAGTGAAGCCGGGACTTGCAGAAGCTGCGCCCCACGGAGTGTGAGAGAGGCGCGCAGGGGGAGCCCGCTCGGCCTGCCGGCCTCCTGCGCCCTTTCCCACAGGGCGGACCCCCGCACCTCGTCCAGTTACTCCCCCTCCGTAACACCACAAAGACCCTGCACAATGCCTTGGGTTGAGAATGCACTTCTTTCTCTACAGATACAGTGTGCAGTTTATAAAAAGGAAAGATCGATTTATAGGACCATAGGTGACAGGACTTTCTAGTCCCAAATGTAAAGAAGGATGCTGTGGCGATGCTGAGTAGGACAAACTATCAACACCATGTCGTCCTGAGACGGGAGGCGGAAGGACTCAGGCCGCCCTACGAGACGGACCTGTCTGTGATGGAAGAACCAGTCTGACCGAGGCCCAGGTTCGGTACCCGGCCCTTCCGTCCTGGCTCTGCGGCTGGTAACAGCCAGACTCCTTTATCTTGTGTTAGAGGCAGGAGACATTATTTCATCTATGCCTTAAAAGTATTATGTTCCTAACAGTTGAATAATACTTCTTACCCTTCTCATTTCCAGCATGGTATATTTAGTTAATGAGTCTTAAGTTTGATTAAGTCATTCAGCAAAGTTAAAAAAAAAAAAAAAAAAGGAAGTGGGGCCGGAGGGTTAGCTCAGTGGTTCCGGCGCCTGCCTCTCAAGCGCAAGGTCCTGAGTTCGATCCCCGGTAACTACATATAATGCTGAGTGTGGAGACACACCCACCAACAGTCAACACCGCATACCACAATGCCAGACCTGGTGGCTCATGCCTGTAATCCCAACACTCGGGAGGCAGAGACAGGAGGATTGCTGAGTTCGCGGAGGCTTGCCTGGGCACCATAGTGAGCTCAGGGCCAGCCTGAACTACAAAGCGAGACCCTGTCTCAAAAGCAAAAAAAAAAAGAAAAAGAAAAAGAAAGTGTCTCTGGTGGGCACAGGCAGTGAGCGCCAGGAGTGACTTGGCGCTCGCTTCTCCAGGGTCACAGCACCCAGGTGCAGTGAGATTCTGGGGCCCTGGAGGTGCGGTCCCCCCGAACGCGCGCCTCACTGGGAAGAATTTGGAATCGTTCCGAGCCAAGGAGCGAAATCCGTGTGCACGAAGCCGAGAGAACAGGGCAGGGTGAAGACACACCCGCAGGTGCCAAGCCGCAGGCTGGTCCTGGCACAGTGGACTCGCGGCACTGTCCAGCTCCCTTCCGCCTCTGCCTGTCTGTCTGTCTGTCGGTCACGCACGGTCACCTGTGCCGGAGGAGAGTGGCTGGACCGTCTACACGCGGTAACTGACGTTGCCCCGGGAGGACCGTAAACACACCCGCTCAGTCAGATCGGACAGACACCCCAGTCCTGCTCAGTGAAGGGGACACTGCCTGTAACTTTGCCTATTAAAGGAGCCTTGGGGGTTAATCCCAGGGAACAAATTTCCTTTCCTAGGAAAAATGTCGAAGAACTGAAGATCTGACAAATCGACCTTGGAAACACGCAGTGGCCGTTCAGATGCTGTACACTCGCTCACCACCTGTCAGTATTTTGGCTAACTGTGAGTAACTGTACTAGTTTTCTTCTCCGAAGTACTCCGCTTCAGACAAAAGTTGTGGGTTTCACTTTTTCATCCGCTCTGAGAAGAAACAACCCCTGTGCGAGCTCCATGCCCTGTGTGGAGCTCAGGGCCGAGCAGAGCCGGGACCGGAGCGGAGCGTGCCGGCCCGTCCCGAGGGTGCAGGGCGCACCTGCGGAGTCCGGCGCGGAGATCGCCGTGACGGCTGGACGCAGGCCGCGGTTTCACATGAGGGCGCGCGCGAGATCTTTCCTTTGTCTTCCAAGGAGTCTTCTCTTGCCCTTTCTTTTCTGTCTTGCAATCTCAAACTGAGAAATCCTCAGTTCTTTTCTCAGAAGGCAGATTTGTAGGGAAAAGGCCAATATGAACTTATTTTTAATGGGGCTTCTCACAAGAAGTTTTTGTACCGGGATAATGAATCAGATAAGGTTTAGCTGTTTCACTTTCTCATTATCATCAGTATTTCAAGCCTCACCTTGTTCCCCGAGGCTTTCTGGAAAGACTTGGCTCATTATTTCGAATCACCTGGTCAGTTCTTATCTTGTTGCAGTCACCTCTCCGCTGTTGGATTGTCACACATGTTTAGAATGCACAACTGGTGTTTTTGAAGAGCAGCCCTGATACAGCCAGCGATCGTTCCTCTGTGGCCTCTGTATGAAATTCTCACGTATCAGTGAGCACTACAGACTGTATGTAGACATTACTTTAAAATCGTGTTCTTCAGGCTTCCTAATGTTTTTGGATCAATATACCCAATTAAAAGAACAGTCAGCACATATAATGAAAAGTGTTATTTTATTGTCATTGCAATGATATACCTTGGGGAAACCACGATTGATTTTACCTGAGACATCAAGAAGGAATAAGTATCTCAGCAGTGGTAGATTTTTATGGAATTCATATGTTCTGTGAGAGACCTGATAGTATCAGGACTGTATTGCTGCTCTCACAAGACAATTCTCATTAATTAGAACATCCATTTAATTCCCATAGTTATTGCTTTTATTTTTTTGCTTAGAAATGATCCCCAAATGAAATCCTCAAGCCAGATTCCATCAGCTTTAAATAACTGGAAAGTTTTAATTAAAAAAATATAAATTAGATATGTATCCTAAAAGTGTATACTATCCACAGTAATTATAAACTGTACAGCAATAGATAACTGCACTACAGGATGAAGATATGTTCTAACATTTTATTATCTTTTTCTGTTTTAAAACTTAAATTTTGTTTTGTAACTTAAAAGGGAAATTCAACATATATTTGTAATTTTTTCACTTATAGAATTCAGCTATAACTAGATATTTTAGTCCAGTTTTTTCTTATATACACATAAATAGATATGCCCTTTACAAAATGAGAATAATATCTGTGTTGGAATTATTGAGGGTCAAATGAAATGTCACATTGGAACATTCACTAATGTATATTATTGCACACATGCTACCACTTCCTAATAATAATTTACATTCAAGTTACCTCATACTAGTCTCCACATAGGAAAGTTTATCTTTGTGTGTCTATCATTTCATAGGGTCCAGCAGGCCCATCCACTCTGATCAAAATGATAAGAGTTCATTTTTCTTTATGAATAAATATTCCATTGTACATACACAATATGTTCTTTCCCATGAATCTGTTGATGGATACCTCAGCCAGTTCTACATCTAGTTACTGTGACTATCACTACAGTAAGCAAGAGCATGCAAGGGTTTCTTCAGTATTCTGAATTTGTTTCCTTTAAATATACAACCAAGAGTGAGAATTCTCAGTCATATGATGTATCTGCTTTTAGTGTATTTTTACGAGCCTCCATAGCGGTCTCCATTGAGGTTGTACTAATTCACATCCACATAACCAGTAAATTAAAGCTCCTTTTACTCCACAGAAACTCCAACATCTGTTATTTTTTAAGGTGTTAACAAAATTTTTGATAGTCATTCTGACATCTCAGTTTCAATTTGCATTTCGGTGATCATTAATGATATTGAGTAATTTTTAAATATATTTATTGGTCATTTGTACTTCTTTAGACATGTATCCATTCAGGTAATTTCTCTACTGTTAGTTTACTTGTTTTTTGAATGCTAAATTTTACATTATTTAATATATTCTGAATATTAACCTGATGGAAAGTGGCCAAATATTTTCTGTTATTCTAGAAGGTGTCTCCACTCTGTTGATTGTTTTCTTTGCTCTGAGGCTTTTTAGATCAGTATCATCCCATTTGGAGATATTTGTTTTTGTTTCCCATGATTTGGGGTGATTTTCAAGAAGAGCATTGCCCCCATCAAGATCGTAAAGTATCTCCTTTATGTTTTGTTCTACTGTAATCTTAAAAAGCGTGAAATAGTTAAGACACTCAATAGAATAACTCTTCATTCGTTGTTGAGAGATTTGGCTCCACTTCTGAGAAGATTAGTGACATAATAACATCTTTGTTGTCTGGAAAGATAATTTGTTGCTAGTGTGATTAGTGGTTGATGATTTGAGTGGCTACATGCAGGAAGTCAAAGAAGATGTTACTAGAATTAGGTAAATGAGCAGTAAGATCATTTGAAGATGAGATGTTAATATGAAAGTAATTATATCTGGCAGTATATGTATTTCTAACAGAATGAGCGATATTAGAAACAATAATATTTAACCATTATATAGAATAAGGGGAAGGATACAAAAATACAACCCTTTTCAGCATATTTTCCTAATTGTGTATACATTTTTATTTTACTTGTACAAATAGCCAATGATTACCATAAACTGGTCTTTTGGATCACAGTAGGCATGAATATCTAAAGAAAATTATTCTTTTCTGATAATGTTTTGGAAAAATCATGGGGGAAGAGAGATGGATTCTACACATTCCTTATAAAGCTGAAGCTCTTGCTATTGTACCACAATGTTTTCCATTTCACAAAGGTTTCCATGTATATATCTTTTTCCCAAGACTCCTATCTAAATTGTTTCCATTACAGTCATTCATTTAAGCTGTGTAATTATTTTCAAGAGGCTCTTGTGTAAATGAACCTATCTTACCCTGCTAGCCCTCAAATTGTCATGAGCAATTTTACTAGTTAATAGAGAATACTGAAAAGAATCTCAAGAGAATGGATGAGATGACAGATATTTAGAATAGAGGGGACAAGAGAACAGATCATTGGCCCGACATCTTTCATGGAGGCAACTGCAACAGTCACATGATAAACTGCTAAGTTCCTCATCAGCACAATGCCAGATGGTCCGCAGAGCAAAGCTGGGTGAGGGTGAAGAGCAGGACAGCCCTGATGCAACGTGTGGGTTTTACCACTTATTAGTTGTGCGATGTGGAGCCAGTAGCTTCACCTTTCTGTGCCTAATCCATGAAACACAGGCTATCATAGTGCCTGCTTCCTGAGACTATTAGAAGAATAAAAGGAAATGTTGCCTATAGAGCATTTAACCAAGTTTCTAGCTCAGCAAACACTGGCTGTAGTAATTAGGGTAGCTGACAAAAAAGGAAAAGATAACTAAAAAATGGAAACCTACTGAAAAATATTCGATTATGTTTCAAATACTGAGTGAAAGGAAAATTATTTGTCAGAGTAGTAAATAATATATATCAGTGTACAGAATCTTACACATTTGTCTTGTATACTCCAAGCAACCAATTGTAATAAATGACTGAAATGGTAGCATTTTATGCCAATGTATTATAAGATGAAATATTAAAAAAGAAATGAGAAAAAATATCATCAGTAAACCACAGACAAGGAAAAGATACATATATATATTTTTAATTACATTTCTTGATTTCTTGAACTATCGACAGAAAACTATAGGCCCTGACTCCTACACCAACAATTGGCTAAAATTAAATTATCACTTAAAAGACTAGGGAGATAGTCACTATTGGTGTTGATGCAACATCTTTGGAAGCTATGACATAACTGAATCATTTTCAGAGAGATGACCTTTCAGTATTCTGAGTGGTCACTCTGGTTTGAGACGTGCATTAAGACCCTATTGCAGTTTCCATCATGATCTGCACTGTGACAGAGCAACTAGAAAAGCATCCAGAATGGATGATGATATCCAGCCTACCTCAGACACTCAAGTACTTACCTAATATGAGCAAAACAAGTATTGATTATTATTTAAATGCTTGATTTTAAGCACAAATGGCATTCTGTTGAAATCAATGTTAGTTAAAACGTATTGCTGAGGAAAATCTCATGACTTAGTTCCTTTCAACTCTTGTAACAAAATGTCATATATTGGGTTGTTTCTAAGAAACAGAAATTTATTTTTCAGAGATTGGTGAATGCTGGGAAGGAAAAGATCAAGGTCCCAGAAGATTAGATGTCCAATGAGAATTCATGTTCGTGCTGTTACCTCACGTGGAGGAAATGGGGAGGGACCTGAGTTCTTTCTTAGAAGGGTCCCAAGCCATATAATGAATTCAATCACCTACCAAAGATCTCTCCTCCTGCTATTGTCTAACCTTGGGGGGGGGTCAGGATTTCAACATGTAATTTTGGGGGATAGACATATTTGTGCTATTGTAATGGGGTTTTCTATGTTCACACACAGAACTGATTTTTAAAATGGTTTTCCACTCTGTAATATGAGTTAAAGAAAATCTTGATGGGAAGACATTTAAAGTCTTCTTTAAAACAAATTACTTTGACACCCCCTGAGGCCATTATTCATTAATTGCAATAATTGATGCTATTGCCTTATCACTACAAGCCCGAGGTGACATACACCAGATTAGGTTCAATTTGATTTTGTAGCACATATAGAATATTTTTGATTAACAGTCAAATAACAGATTCAACTCTGCAGGCAAACCTACAAAATCTTTGAGGGAAGAGAGAGTGGTTAGCTGTCATTGAACTTCGCTTTTTTTTTCCCTCTGTTTGGTCAAATGCCAAAGTGATAAATGAAGGATCTGAAAACCATCCTGTAGAAACGCAAGCACATGTGTGGCAAGCTCGTGCCAACATCGCATCAAGATTCTTACCAGCACAGACTCCTCAAAGGAGCCGCTGTGCATCCTACCATTGAGATGCAACGCTGCCTGGCACCTTCTGTCATTTCCAGTCACTCATTCGGGTGTAACAGGGACACATCAGATGTAAAGATCAAAGGACAAAACAAGCCTCCCACAGGAGTGGCTGCAGTACAGACACTTCACCGTGTGGATTGAGAGTCGTTTTGACAGAGATTGTCACACAAGGGTAAAGACTGACATTAGCAGACATTTCAATAAATTATTTTTTGAAAGGTTATCTATATACTGTGACAGAAGAATGTCAAAAACAAGCAAAGCTAAATCATTTAAATTGATACTAGAAGAATAAAAAAAGATTGAGTTGAAAACAAAAATCAGATTTTCTTAAAGATATTTATGAGAGGGCCCGGAGGGTTAGCTCAGTGGTTCCGGCGCCTGCCTCGCAAGCGCAAGGTCCTGAGTTCAATCCCCGGTAACCACATATAATGCTGGGCGTGGAGACACGCTCACCAGCAATCAACACCGCATACCACAATGCCGGGCGTGGTGGCTCATGCCTGTAATCCCAGCACTCGGGAGGCAGAGCCAGGAGGATTGCTGAGTGCACAGCGGCTTGCCTGGGCACCACAGTGAGCTCAGGGCCAGCCTGAACTACAAAGCAAGACCCTGTCTCAAAAAGCAAAAAAAAAAAAAAAAAAAAAAAAAATTTATGAGAGTGATATTTACTGACCCACTGGTCCACCTGAGCCCTGTTGGCTGCTGAGGCTAGTGCAGCCTTGTGAGTGTATTTCCTGGACTGATCTTTTCTGAAACTGAAGCTGTGCTGGCTGCTTTGGGTTTCTGTCCTATGAGTCTGTTCTTTGTGTGTTCTCTTTTGTTACTTTCCCCTCTCTTTCCAGGAATCACTTTGCTTCAAGGGGATAAAGGAGATAAAGCTGAAAATCTACTTGAGTTGCAAGTCTTCTTTAAGTGGTAAAGGTGGAATGTGTGAGAAAACAACTTAAATTCTTACATGGGATTTGAATCTCATGAGATGTAATCTTCCTTAAGGTGACTTCCAAAAGAAAGCATGGCATTTGTGTATTTGTCACACCACAGACTCACAATGACTGCCCTGTTGTATGGCTGCAGAAATACTATATAGCCTCAGTGCACTCTGGTCAGCCAGAGTCTTTGTTAACTACTGTAATGTTTGTGTTATGTGATAGACAGAACAAAATGAAAAAACTAGTCATCAATGCCAAGAGTGGAAAATCTTCAGGCACTAAAATTCACTGAAATTTCAATACCATATCCCTAGAATAAGAAATATCACCATTTTAGTGTAAACAGATGTTTATGAAATTCTTTTAAGTAAAAATATAAAGTTAATATACTATGAATGTACAAAGATAAAGCTACATGATATTACATTAAACTGTGTTGTGATTTGGGTCTAGATGTCCCTGCCAAAGTTTCATTTTGTCAGAGGTAGTGGAATCTGGAATGTGTGATACTGGGGTTAAGGACATGTGATTATTAAACCATAATAAGTAAGTGATTTAGCACCAGCCTAATCCCAGTAGTCTGGTTGGGATGAAAGAGGCCGAAAGACAAAGTAGAGTCTTTATCTCTCTTGTTGTTGGGCCTTTCTTGTTACCTATGCTGCCTGTGGATGCCATGTTATTTCTCCTCTGCAAGGCCTTTTTGACATCCCAGCCTTACAGCCAGCTGCTTACAGACTGAACCCTTTCTGAACTACAAGCGAAATAAACTCCAGTGTCAGATATATTGTGTCAGTGATGAGAGGAAAGTAACACTGATATTTGAGACCAAGAGTGGAGTCATTATTGGGAAACTACCGGGACAAGTGGCTCAAAAGCCTTTGGCACTGGCTTGTGGGAAGATAAATAGTTAGAAAAGATTCAGAGATGTCAGCTAAAAAAGTAGACCTGCTGCAGTGCTGTAGGGTGTTCTGTATGGGACATTTTGGTCAGAGCCCAGAAAGATGGTAAAGATGAGGCTCAGAAGTTTCTGCTGGGAGTGCACTGGCTGCTGGACTCCAAACAATATATGTTATGGCTTATCAGAAAGTTTGTCTGCATATTTTTTATGTTTAGAGACTTTGCTTGAGACTAAGATTAGGGGGAGAGGATTAATTAATTTTTCAGAAGAAATTTCAAGGCAGTCAAATAGGAAGACAGTGATATAACTACTGTTGGAGTCTTTTAGTCAGGTCCATGTTGATAATCAAGAGTAAAGGGCCCAGGAGAAAGAGTTAAAATGTTTGGAGTTGTGCCAGAAACGAGGCTCCAGTAAAGCTGGTGACTGCAAAGCCAAAGCAGAGGAGATCTGGATTTCGGAGAAGGAGTAGAATAGAAAAGATAGCCAGAGGGCATTACGGGAAGCAGCAGGACTCCACCCTTTGCAATCTCAAAGTCATAAAGGTGAAAGATTTTGCTTTGAGAAGAAAGTGCCAGAGTGCCGTGTTTCAGAAGAGCTCAGCGTAAAGAGGTGGTTCCAAATTGGCAGCAGATAGGAGAGTGGTCCCAAAACGGTAGCTTAGGAAAACTGTTTCTTTGGATTTGGTTCTTAACAATAATAGCAATAGTAAATTAGTACTCGAATTGTTTAATATGTTCTAGGAGCTAAGAAAGAAGGAGGCCTGGCTACAGCTACGGCTGGCAGCTGCCCATTATTGTGGTGGCATTGGTTTTAAGCACGTGGAAATTACAAGAGTTGTGGGATGAAGAAGGCTTCCACAGAGACTTTAGAAGGAGGCCTGGGAGGTCAGGCAGTGTCCATGGAGGGCGCTGTGTGAAGCCAAAGTGCTGTTCCGACCCAGGACGTTTTCAGAAGCCAGCAGTGTGGATGGTTTGAGGAAAACCGCAAGGAAAGAGCAAAAGTGGCCCAAGAGAGAAGCCATGAGAGCTGTAACAACCTTCAGTGACGCAGGGGTGGAGCCACCCAATCCATCTAGAGCTCATAACTTGCCACAGATTGTATTGGATGCTGGCGGTAAAACTGTGGGATTTAACATTTGCCCTACTGGATTTTGGACTTGTCTTGGTCCCATTACTTCGTAACCCCCTGTTTAATAACTTTTGCAATGGAAATGGAAGTCTCTCTTTGTGCCACGGCATGTTAGAAGTGTTAACTTTCTTCTCATTTGTACAGGGGTTTGTGAATAAGTTTGCCTTAAATCTCAGAGGAGACTTGGGACTCGGACTTTCCAGCAATGCTGAAACTATTAGGACATCAGCAATTCTTAGATGTAGACTAAATGCTCTTTTTGCATAAAGGGATTTGCATGAATCTTTGGGAATCTGGGGCGGAATATTATGGTTTGAGTTTAGATGTATCCCCAGCACCTCAGGCAGATACTGGGACTTCTTCAAAACTGAGTCTGGAATGTGTGACACTCCAGTTACGTGCATGTGATTACTACAGCAGTACACGTGAGGGACTGATGAGTTGGCACCATCCTAATCCCAGGAGGCTGAATAAGATAAAAAAGAAAAGGGGGGGGTCAGCAAGATGCTGCTAAACTTTCTCCCTTGTTGCCATTACTGGGGTGCGGGCCCCGGGAGCTCTTTCTTGTTGCCCTTGCTGCCTTGTGGGCACTTTGCCACTGCCCCTCCGGGAGGCCTGTGTGACATCTCTGTCTCAGATTCAGTTGACTATGGACTGAAACCTCTGCAAACTGTAAACCAAATAAGCCCTTTTGTTTTTTTCTTAATTTTCATCTCTACTGGTTCATTGTATATACACATCAGGATCACACTCGATACTCGGAATTTGTACCAGTGTATGACACAATTTAATTGTCATTTTTCCTGTCCCCCTGCCCACCCTACAACCCTTTACCCCCAAATCCATAAGCGTTGATTCCCTTTTTTTAATTACCATCACATTTTCTCTTTACCCCTCATCACTCACTCTACATTTCCCTTTGAATATTTTCTATTGCACAATATCCATCATACATTCTAAACTCATTAGCATCTTCAGTTTCTCATACTGAGAACAGATACGATAGTTACACATCTGTGACCTATTTATTTCATTTATATGTCTTAAACATATGTCCATTTGAGTAAAAATGACTCAAACTTACATTCTTTAAAGCAGAATAATACTCCATTTTATGGAAAAACTACAGTTTTATCCAGTCTCCAGTTGATTGGCATTTGGGTTGTTTCCCATATTCAGCGATCACAAACCGAGCTGCTATGAACATGAGTGCACATATGTCACTATGATAGGATTTTAAAAATTCTTTTACGTATATTGCTAGCAGGGCAATAGCAGAGTCAAATGGGACCTATAATCCTAGTGTTTTGAGGAATCTCCACACTGACTTCCATATGTATCAGTCTACATTCCCACCAACAGTGGAGAAAGATTCCTTTTTCTCCACAGCCTCACCAGTATTTGTTGCCAGCTAATTTCAAAATAGCTGCCATTCTTTGTGGATGGAGGTGAAATCTTAGTGTTGTTTTCATCTGCATCTCTCAAATGACGTTTAGTGATGTTGAGCATTTCTTCAGATGCTTCTTGGAAGGTTTTACTTCTTCCTCTGAAAAGTATCTGTTCATTTCAGCTGCCCATTTTTAAATTGGGTCTTTAAACTTGGAGGGACTGAATTTGAACTCTTACATTCTAGATTGTAGGCCTTTGTCTGAGAAACAGCGGATAAAGATTCTTTCCCTATTTATTGGTTGTCTTTTCATTCTGCTGGTGGTTTCCTTTGATGTGCAGAAGCTTTTAATAAAAAGAGATTCCATTTGTTGATTTTTTCTGCTAGATCTCGTGCTATAGAGGTTTTGTTCATAGAGTTTTTCCCAAGCCAGTGTCTCCATGAGTTTTACCTTACCTGTTTTGCCGAAGGTTTAGTGTTTCTTTTTTTACATTTAAGTCTCTAATCCACTTTGATTTTAGTTTTATACATGGTGACAGAGATAGGTCTAGCTTTAGTCTTTGGCAGGTTAAAGCCCAGTTTTTCCAGCACCGTTTGTTAAAGGGGCTGTCTTTCCTCCACTGCAGATATGTCTGGCTCCTTTTTCGAAGATGAGGTCTATATATTCTAATCTGTTCCACTGATCTTCAGGTCTGTTACTTTGCCAGTATCATGCAGTTTTTATTACAGTGGCTTTATGGTTAATTTTCTAACGGGATCATAATACCCACCACACACACACTGTGTCCTTATTGCTTAGAATTGCTTTTGCTGGGGCCAGAGATTTAGCTCAGTGGTTCCGCTGCTTGCCTCGCAAGTGCAAGGTCCTGAGTTTGATCCCGGTAACCACATAGAATGCTGGGCATGGTGACTCACGTCCACCCGCAATCAATACCACATACCACAGTGCCAGGCATGGTGGCTCACGCCTGTCATCCCAGCACTCAGGAGGCAGAGGCAGGAGGATTGCTGAGTTCGCGGCGGCTTGCCTGGGCTACATAGTGAGCTCAGGGCCAGCCTGAACTACAAAGCGAGACCCTGTCTCAAAAAAAAAAAAAAAAAAAAAAAAGAATTGCTTTTGCTATTCTAGGTCTTTTGTGATTCCAGATGAATTTTTGGATGATTTTCTCTAGATCTATGAAATACATTGTTGGAATTTCAATCTGGATTGTATTAAATGTATATAATAGTGTGGGAGTATAGCCTTTTTGACGATGTTGGTTCTTCCTCCCCAGGAACAAGGGATGTCTTTCCATTTTCTGATAACTTCTATCTCCTTTTTCAGAGTGCTATAGTTTTCAGAGTAGAGATCTTTTGCTTCCTTTGTTAGATTGATTCCTAGATATTTCATTTTATTGGATGCTATTGTGAAAGGGATTGACTCCCCAATTTCTCTCCCAGTGAGTCTGTTGTTTGTGTAGACAAAGGCTATTGATTTTTGAGCATTGACCTTGTACCTTGCTACACTACTAAATTTGGCGATTAAGTCTAGCATTCTTTTGGTTGAATTTTTAGGATCCTGTATATAGAGAATCATGTCATCAAGCCCCTTCCTTTTTGACTCTGCATGTTAAGTATTTTTTCTCAGCAATGAGTTAAAATTAACACAAACTATATGAAATTGCTGATATCTATTTTTCTAAATAGAAAAATATATTCTTCATACAGTTTGATATATACTTCAAATATTTTTTTCACATGGTTCCCGCCTTTAAAGACTTTTTATGTATCACAAGTACTAGAAATATATTCTATTGCACCAGTGAACATCCAAGTAAATCATTATTTTCCAAAATTCACTCAAAGAAGGAACATGACAGAAGGTCTATGAAACTGTTTTTTTCTTTAGTTTTTCTGATCTTTCATACTTGGGCACCTATATAAAAGTTTGACTATGGGGCCAGAGATGTACCTCAGTGGTTCCAGCGCCTGCCTTGCAAGCTCAAGTTCCTGCGTTCAATCCTCCCAACCACATACACTGCTGGGCGTGGTGACTCACACCCACCAGCCATCAATACCACATACCACAGTGCCCGGCGTGGTGGCTCAGGCCTGTAATCCCAGCGCTCGGAAGGCAGAGGCAGGAGGATTGCTGAGTTCGAGGCTTGCCTGGGCTGCATAGTGAGCTCGGGGCCAGCCTGAACTACAAAGTGAGACCCTGTCTCAAAAAAAAATTTTTCTTTGATCATATTTTCATCATGTATCTAATTAGTATATATATAATTTACTGTCTTGTTTTCACCAAAAATGCAGATATCCCTAGGCAAGTATTAACATATGAAAACAGATCTTCATAGTTAAATGTCATATTAACAGAATTATCTTGGTATTTATGAAGGTAAAATAAATCATAACTTTTTACATGTATCTCTTCAAACTAACAAAACTCCACATGACTTTGGTAGCTTTGTTTTTGCAATATAGACCTGTTACCTACTTTAAATATATCATAGCTTGAAAACAGTTTTGTATTTCACTATATCGGTTTTATTTTCCTATGTAAATGAATGATTTATTTTGCCTTTAAAATTTTATTGAAGCCAGGCTTTGTGGCTCATGTTTGTAATCCCAGCACTTAAGAGGCAGAGGCAGGAGGACTTCCATGAGTTTGAGGCTTGCCTGGGCTACACAGTGAGTTCAGGGCCAACATGAACTACAAAGCAAGACTAATAAACTAAAAAAACCAGAAAACCATAAAATTTTATTGATATTACATTTAACTTTGTTTGCTGTTCTTATCTTTTTTTTTTTTTTTTTTTTTTTTTTTTTTTTTTTTTTTTTTTTTTTTTTGCTTTTTTTTTTTTGGAGACAGGGTCTCGCTTTGTAGTTCAGGCTGGCCCTGAGCTCACTATGGTACCCAGGTAAGCCGCTGTGAACTCAGCAATCCTCCTGTCTCTGCCTCCCGATTCTTATCATTTTTTAAGAATCTATTCTTTGAGGAAATAGATTGCCATGTGACTTTACTAAGTTTGTGATAGAAATTTGCAAAGTGCAAACAGAAGCTTTTTTTTTTTTTTTGAGACAGGGTCTCACTCAGCAATCCTCTCGCCTCTGCCTCCCAAGTGCTGGGATTACAGGCTTGAGCCACCACACCCATCACGGTGGTATGTGGTATTGACTGCTGGTGGGCGTGAGCCACCATGCCCAGTATTATTGAATTTCCTTACCAGGGATTGAACCAGGGACCTTGCTCTTGCCAGCAGGTGCCAGAGTCACTGACCTAAAACTCCACCCAGCAAGTTAATTTTTTTTAATCACATCTTCATTGCCTCTGCCTGTGGACTCTAACCTCTGAATGAAATTCCAAGATTTATCCTATCATTATGGAATCCTAAACATTCAATTCATCCTAATATATAGAATGTTGCTGTTTAGAATATTGCCTTACAAGGAAACTATCTGCCCTTTTTTCCACTAATTTGGAATTATCACTGGTAAGCTGGAAATGAATTTTCATCATCATAAGTAGATCATGGTCCTTCTGTGTGTAGCATTTCTCTGTAGGGAGATTTAATAGGATTTTTAGAAACTCCCCTACTGGGGGATACATATTATGGTTGTTCTCCAGTATTAGAGAGATCTCAATTAGGTGGCATCAATCCTCTTAATATCAGATTTCTGTGTTCAGTGTAACTGGGTCAGCTCACTTTATCGGCTTAGTGGAAAAGGCTTTTAAAGTTCTCTTGCCCTCCAACTCTGAAGACTGTGCACTCTGTCTCATGGAAAATAGGAACCTCTTTACCATTTAGCTGTGTCCCTCTCTCTTTTACGGTGTTAATTTGTGCCATATTCAGAGACACTGATTTGTCTGGATATAAAGTCATGTGCATAATCAGTTGAATCTTAGTAAAGGAACTTATTCTAAGAAATCTGTGTGGCCTTTTCAGTCTGAAAGGAACATATATAAAAGCAGAAACAAGATTTCAAAGAGAAAGAATAACTTCTACCTATGGAGAGAAACTTCAGGTGGTGTCTAACATTTCCAAATTATACTTCCTGGCCTGGTGTAGATTTGGGGCTTGGCTTGGAAGTCCCTTTCAATTGCAGTCTTTTGGTAAATCTTTTCATTTGTTGGCATCTCTAATGGATTTCTTAACATACATCTCCTACTGGTTATGTTTCCTTAATTGAATTTCATACTTGTACCAGAAGGAGTTCGAAAGAGGCAGAATCTTAGAACGAGTTTTATGAATTGGTTAGAGGTGCTCTGGTATTAGTTCACTAATTTGATTAACCTAATCATATTTAACATAAGTGGTGATACAAATTTTATTGGTGAGGAGGGCACTGATAGTTCATGACATGGTAAATTACTAGAGATATGTAAACTAGTGTTTTAAGCTGTTCTTAACTAGATGCTTATAAGAGACAACAGAAGTAACCGTTTCCTTTCTAATCAAGGAATATCATAAATTGGCTGGTTATCCCTAACTGCACAGAAGAAAGTAAGAAGATAGATTTAGAGCTTCAAGTTACCAGTAGAAATTCCTTATATTCACTTTTTAATATTCTGTATCTGACTTGAATGAATGCAACGTTTAGCATCTGTAGCTTCAGGCATAAGGTTGAAGAAAATTAAACACAGAGCTTTATTTATTTTTTATTCCATTTTCTTTTTCTTGGTACATTTTATATACACACCATCACCGCACTGTGGGCTGGAGATTTAGCTCAGTTACGTGTTTGTGTCAGAGAGTAAGGTCCTGCCTCTCCTCATCGTCTACTACGGGGATTTTGTTTCTACTCATTGAGGCTCTGCAACAGTACAAACCAATTCCTTATAGTAAATCTCTTAAACTGTATTTCCTACTGCTTCTTTTTCTTTTGCTTAACAGAACAAGTATGAAATATGTATTATGCCCAATACATACTTTTCCACTGATACAGTGAAAAATAAGGTACGAGTTTCGAGAGTGTTCACTTTAACTATCATGTAAATCTCTTACCATCAGCAACACCACATTTGAAATAATTTCCATTCCTTAAGATCTGGGTTTAATTAAGTATTTGCCTATAGCTTTTGACAGAGTGTTTATTAATATCTTTTAGTCAATGAACTAGAAACTTTATTGACACATATTGAATAAATACATGGTACCTTACATTACCTAGATAATTTGATGGAAAAAATCCTATACTTATAGAAAATGTAAACAGAAAAGATAGATGATTAAATCTGCCTTTCAATTTAAGCAGTTTGCACTGATCAACACTAGCAGATATACTCGGAAGTATATTTATTCTTTCCCTTTCTGGCTTCTTTACTTCCTTCCTTTTTCCTCCTCCTCTCTTTTGCTTTTTCTTTCTTTCTTGTTTCAAATATTCAGTTACCACTAGTTTAAAATTAAGAAATAGGAAGATACTGATCAAAGGCAGAAACTTGCATTTATAACACAAGTAGGTTGCGGGACTCTAATGTACAGCACTGTATGACAAATAAGACAGAGGTGTATTTGATGGTTTGCCAGGTATAGTTTCTGCCTTCACTTTTCATATGTGTCTGAGATCTCCCTCGAAGAACATCTAATAAGTCTTGCAGCATGTTTAGAATGCCTGGATTTCTACAGAAATGAAATCACAGAATCAGAAATTCATAGCTACTCCTATGCATTCTTCTCCTTTATATTTTCCTAATGACTAATTGTGTTGAGCATCTTCCTGGTAAATTTTTGATCATTTGTATATCTGGTATTGTGATACCGAAGTTGAAGTGTTTCTTCAAATATTTTGTGTATGTTTTATTGTGGAGTTTTATTACTGTAGTAAAAGTAGTTTGTTCTTCCTGCAAATACTTTGTAACTTACAGATATTTTCTCCTTTTTAGCATTACATATATGGTTTTATTGAAGTCACATTTAGAAAAGCAGTGCTTCTGAATTTTAGCAAGACCAGTTTACAACACATTTTCTTCTAAACATGGTGATTTTGGTATCCTCATTAAGAAATTTTTGCCATGTAATCATTCTCTCCTAGAATTAAAATTACATTTTATTTGTACATGTTCCATTTTTAGGTCTTTAATTTTTCATGTTTAATGCCATTAATTATAGTTTTGTGAATAATTTTTGAGACTACTGTGAGGATTTGCGTTCATTTTTCTACAGAAATACAGTTGCTCCAGCACTGGTCTAGACAAGAGTGTACTTTCACCATTGTAATATTTTAGTATCTTTGTTGAAAATCATTTGATGATATGCATGGGACAGTTTCCATATTCACCCCTCTTTGCTCATCTATTTTGAATGCTCAGTTGGCCATCTACAACATTTGAAATTCTGTATATTTTACAATCAGTCTATGCATCTCTACAAAAAAAAAAAATGCTGAGCCTTTAATTACAATTGTGTCTAAGAGCATAGTTTTGGAGACTAGCCAGCTTAGCAGTACTGAGTCTTTCAGTGAAATTATCCATGTCTCTATTCAGAATACACTATTTTCAATGAGTATAAATTGTACATTTTATTAAATTTGTCTTTGTGTTTCATGTTTTGTGATACTGTTTGTAAATATTTGAAAAATCAACTTCCAAAATATTTATGTAAAAATTCAATTTATAAAAATTTGCTTTATGTACTGTGACTTTCTTAACTTTACAGACTGCCTATTACTGTCAAAATTCTTGAGGATTTTTTATATACACAGTGATATATGGGCTTTTCTTTCCCTTATAATGATAACTTTTCTTCTTTCTTTGCTCTAAGTATTGATTTATATACCCTGACTAGAACATCCAAAACAATTTTGGGTAGAAAAGGTAAGAACAGATGTCCTGGTTTATATTCTTAAAATGTAAGTATCTGATCAAGAATATTTTTAAATGATCCTGGATTAAGTTTCTTAAAATTCTGTTTAGGAGTTTGTGACAACCGTTATGAGATGTATGATTTGTGGTTTTATTGTAGTGGCTTTTTTCTGATTTCCCTGTCAGAGTCATGTGGGCCTTATAAAATTAGTTGAAGCACATTCTGTCCTTTGTTTCTTAAGATTTTTGTGTAAGGCTGATTTTCTATGCACTTGAAATATTTGATAAAATTCACTATTTAATACTGTACTTTAAATATGAAAGATTGTTTCAAAATGTTAACGCATTTGGCTGGGGATTTACCCTAGAGATGCCCCTCGTGCTTGGCAAGTGTGAGGTCCTAAGTTTGATTCTCAGTGGAAAGAAAGAAAGAAAAGGAAGGAAGGAAGGAAGGAAGGAAGAATTATGGGCAAATGTATAGAATAAAAATTGTGTGCTTTTTAAAAAAATTTTGTCTTTATTGGTACATTATATATACACATCATGATCACACTCAATATTGGGCATTTGTACCAGTATATAACACAATTTAATTCTCAATTTTTCCTATTCCCCTAGCCACCCCACAACCCCAGCCCCCTAAATACATAAGCTTTGTTTCCATTTTTTTATTACTATCACATTGTTTCTTTGCCCCTCATTAGTCACTCTTCCACCACATTTCCCTTTGAATATTTTGTTTCACAATATCCATTTTATTGTTAATGAGTTATTAAAAAATTTGTGCTTTTTATTCTTGTACCAACAGGTAATGTGCATCTTTTTTAGAATTTTTTCTTTCTTGGTAGATTTTGTCATAAAGTGATAATATTCCCTTAGTTTCCCTTTCAGTTCTGTGTTATTTATGAGAATGTTTGCTTTAATCTCTTGGTTTACAGTAAATAGTGTGATTTTATATGATAGATTGGAACTCTATATTGACATATTTCTTTCAGCACTTTATCTTATAATTCATGGTTTTGTTTCCATCATTTCTGATGCAAGGTCTGAGTTATTTGTTTTTCCTCTATGCTGCGTGTCTTTCCCTGGTAATACTTCACAAACCACCATTGATTTGATTATGATGTGCTTTCTTACCGTTTTATGCATGCTTCTTTGGGTTGGAGTCCACTGAGCTTGGATTACTGAATTCTATGGTTTGCATCAGATTTAAATGGTTTTTAAGAATTATGTTATCACATGCTTTTTGTGTGGGTAGTCCTTTAAAGAAGCTATTGTACAGGGCATATAAGTTCTGTTCATTGCCTCTTCAGATTTTAGAAATATTTTTGTTTCAGTTTAGGTAGTTTATAGTTTTGTGGCATCAGATTCATTGACCTAGTATTCTATTAATGCCCCTTTTACTCCAGGCTTATTGAATAGTTTGTTCTTCAGGTTTTTTTTTTTTTTTCAGTTAAATTCTGTTTTACGGTTCCTACCTTCTGTCTCTTAAAAGTTCCCCTCAATTCATTAAATGTATGTATAGTAACTATGACTTTTTTCTTTCTCTTTTGCCATGAATACAATTTTCCTTTCTGATTTTAGATTAGAATTCATGCTTTTCAGTTTTGGCTGCTTTAACAAGAGTATCACAGAGGAGCGGCTTGAAAGGCATCTGTCCCATCGCACAGCTCCAGAGGGCAGGTCGCCCAGGTGCAGCATGGCGGCCTCAGGTTCTGGTGGCAACTCTCCTCTTACTTCCCCTGCAGGGACCCTTTCTTTCTCTATCTGCATGTGGCTGCGATGGGGAAAGAGGGAAAGCTTGCTTTCCGTTGGCTCCTAGAAAGGCATTATTATCATGGTGGCCCGACACCCATTAGCAAATATTCAACTTCCAAAAGCCACAGCTACAAAGACCATCCCATAGAGGGTTAGGATATTAACATATAACTGAGGGTGGGGCTGAACATGAAGTTTGCAGTACTTTCATGTGTAGTAATTTATGAAATTTGGATATTGTGTGTAGTGCATTACATAGTGTCTGGAGTTTGTATCTTTGTGTAAAAGACAATGAGTGAAAGTCTCTACTGAAAAATGCAGTGTCCTATACTCCATGCAATTTATCTAAACTCTCATCTTCATCTCACGACCATCTAAAACCACTGTATTCTCAGTTTCCTTATGGTCTGCACTTTGGAATGAATCATGTATTCAAAACATTGAGTCTGCAGGGGCTGCTACATTCATTCTGGACACTCAGCTACTACTGTACGGCGCTGCCTTTAATCCGATGCAGGAACAGGGATGCTTAACAAATTCCTCAAGGTTAGAGACGTCTGAGGTTCACAGAAAGTTCGAGCAGAAGGTAGAAAGATTTACCCTCACACCCGGACATACACAGCCTCTCCCGTTACTGATATCCCTGCCCAGGGCGCGGCTGTGACCACAGTGACCCTGCACTGCCGCAGCACCACCTCCAAGTTCAGGGTGTAACGTGACCATGGTGCTCAACATACTACAGTGATACACAGAGGTAGAAGGACATGAATCTGTCACGAAATACTTCACTTTCTTAAAAATCCTCTCTGCTCTTTATCCCACTTCTCTAGTGACCACGGAGGCTTTTCTTACCTCCCCTACCTTTGCACTGTTTAAATATAAATGATATAGTATGTAGCCTTTCAGGTTGATTTCTCTTAGTAGTATGCATTTAATTGTCACCTCACAGCTTGATTGCTCTTTTCTACTTAACCCAAATTGTAATCCATTACCTGAAGTGAATGCAGTGTATCACCTACTGTAAAACACATGAGTTGCTTCCAAATTGTGAACAAAACTCCTACAGACAACTTTGTTCAGGTTTTCATGTGGAAATATATTTTCAGTTTCTTTGTGTAATTACCAAGAAGTCTGATTTTTCAATTGCTGGAGCAGTATGTTTAATTTTGTAAGTGATTACAGTCTCTTGGCTTAGGTCTCCAGTGTGAGGGGCTTTTAAGTGCGTGTCACTATGCCACAGTTCATTGATGAATTTAAGAGTCCGTGTACCTCGGGTGACAACTGTTTCTGTGATGTAAAACAAGAACATTTTTCCAGTCTGTGGCTTTCCTTTTATCCTCTTCACAATCAGAACTTTCAATTTTAGTGATGTCTACTTGGTCAGTTCTTTTCTTTCCTGGATCATTGTATGACCCAAAGTCATCTGGATTTTCTCCATTGTTACCTTCAAAGAATACCATGGTTTACATTTAGGTCTGTGCATCCACTTTGAATTCCATTTTGTAACAATGTGTAAAGGCTTTGTCAATATTCGATATTCATTTTTTGTTTCCCAGTGTTGGGGGTTGAATCCAGGACACTCTAGCCCAGGCCAAAGCATAGTCTTAGTGTCCGCTTCCTCTTCCCCTCCTCCTCTTTCTCCTGTTCCTCCTCCCCATTGTTCTTTTTCCTGTATGTGGATTAACTGTTGTTCCATCATCATTTTTGAAAATTCTTTTTCATATCACATCACCCTTTCGCATTTATCAAATATTGGTTAAATATATTTATATTGCTATATTTCTTGGTTTATTTTTCACTAATTTTATTCAAGCTTCTTGCTCATGAGGAAAGGCAAGTTCATTCTCAACCTTAATGGTCAAAAGAGGTCTCATAATAACTTTTGAATTTATTTGATCTAAGTGGGGCTTTATAAATAATTCTGACTTAAAAAAAGATTTAGAGTAGCAAGACCAGAAAGCAATGTTGTGCTGGGCGGAATTGGAGGAAATAGAAGTGATTGATGATAAGAAAGGAAAGGTAACTGAGGTCATTTACAGGGACTTCATCTGCCACAGCTAATTAAATGTACACTCAGTGTCTGACTTTTCCTTCCTCCCATGTTCTAGCTCATATTTATTATTCTTTAAATGTATTAGGAGGTAATTTAATGTAGGTACTATTAGGTAATGTAGCCAGTTTAGTCAGGATGACTACATCAGAGACAGTGATTGCTGTGCTATTGCTACTGAAGGAGGAAATTAAGGAAAATTAATAATCATGTCTCCAGAATGAAAAATTCCAATACTAATAATTTCATTTAGGAAACAAATTTATTCTTCACATTGATTTTATAGAAAATACCCTATTAATCTGCTTGAGCTAACATAACGAAATATCACAGATTGGGTAGCTTACATGGCAGAGATTTATTTTATTAATTATGAAGATTGGAGATCCTAGATGAAGATGTCACTGGCATAGGTTTCTGGTGAGTATTTTTGTCCTAAGTTACCTATGCCAGCTTCTCTCAGTGGTGGTGGTGGTGGTGGAGAACCTGTTCATAAGTATCTCTTTCTTTTCTGGAGGGTATCAGTCCTATTGGGCCTGATACCCTGGAAAGTCCTGGAAGGTTTTTAACTCCAAATACAGTCACACAGGTGGTTAGAAAGTCCTGGAAGGTTTTTATCTCCAAATACAGTCACACAGGTGGTTAGAAAGTCCTGGAAGGTTTTTATCTCCAAATACAGTCACACAGGTGGTTAGAGATCGAACTACTGTCTCCTTAAAATTAATCTGTTCAATCTGTAATAAAAACCTTCATGTATGATCAGAGTTTCTTTAATATATGGGTGGAATGTATCTTACAGAAAAATAATTATGAAGACTGCAATGTTTACATCAAATGCTAACATGAAAATTATTCTGAAAAAAATTTAATATTTCTTAATTATCACACTGTCCAAACCCAAGCTTTTGTACATGTCCTCTGTCTCCCAGTCCCACTCTTTCTCCCCAAATACAACTCCTCTCACATTCCTAATTTTATAATAATAATTTCCTTATTTCTTAAGATTTGCTACAAAGTACGTAGGCATGAAACTATTAGTGCTATCTATTCTTAATTTCTACAGTAAGTGGGACAGTATTGTGCCTAGTTTTCAGAAAGTTTGCTTTGGAAATTCACTTATTAATCATATGTGGTTGTAATCAGCATTTCTACTACCATGTGGTAGACTGATACATGTATATGTCATAATTTATTATACAAATGAAAAATTTTTGTGCCATTTTTGTAAGATGGACACGAAGCATTTCTCCTGAGTTAAGGAATGCCACTTACAGTAGAGTCGGCAGTTTTCCCATTCAGCAATATAATAAATCCAGTGTATAAAATCAAACCCTTTGTGAAGCTACAATCATATCTATGTTGAGACTTTTCTTCCCATTTTTAATGCTTTTCATATGTTTAATGATTAGGTTGCATTCTAAATCAATTATTCACATCTCTCTGAATATATCTACTTTTTTCACTTGGGTTAAATAGTCTAAGTAAATTTATTGTCAGTTACATGTATATATAATGTATTTTGCCTCTCAATTTTCTATTTTGTTTATCTAGTTCTATTTAAAATCTGCCCTTTCTTCTCCATTTTACCATCAATCTGTCTTGATTTTGTTATAAGAAGCCTTATTCATGTGCTTTAGAGTTTTTTCTTTTGTTCTAAATCATGCTAATTCCAAATAATTAGCCACTTTTGTCTTTTACTTGTTATGTGAGTTGTTAAAAGCAACTATATTCTCTGTATCTTAATCTTCCTTAATTGCCTCTCAGTATTCTGTCAACTGTCTTTACTTCCATATTTTTTTCTTGAGTTTACCATTATTCAGTAGTTTATTTGTGAAAGATTGTTTATTACATTTCCACTGACGTTTAAAAGCCTTTTAAAAGTTCTTATAAATTTTGGTCCAATTGATATAGAAATATACAAGCAATTATGAATGCATGCATGTCATATTTTAAATTTAGAATCCGTCACATCCCACATTACTTTCCCAGTGCTAGAGTTAGCAGGAATTCTTTCATTTAAACACAAAGCAAAATAAGACACCTTTTCAAAATGTGTCATTTTCTTTCATACAGCTTGTCCAGAAATGATGTTATACTTTTTTCTCATAGTATCCAACACTAGTAGACCTTTGCCAAATTTTCCAAATTAAATAAATTTGACATATTATAAGGTAATTGTAGACCCTGACTATAACACCATTCCAAATAACCAATATGACATGATGTGTTTGTGAATTATATTTGCTCCCTTTTGGGGAAGGAAAAAATTTTCCTCTGAGTATAACCCTAATGGATATATTGTATCTGTACTAGATATTTAGAAATTTGAGTAGTACAAAATTTCTGGGTTTTTGTTTTTTTGTTTTTTGTTTTGTTTTGTTTTTGAGACAGGGTCTTGCTTTGTAGTTCAGGCTGGCTCTGAGCTCACTATGTAGCCCAGGCAAGCCTCAAACTCAGCAATCCCCCTGTCTCTACCTCCTGAGTGCTGGGATTACAGGCCTGAGAGCCACCACGCCCGGCACTGTGGTATGTGGTATTGATTGCTGGTGGGCATGAGTCTCCACGCCCAGTATTGTATGTGGTTACCAGGGATCAAATTGAGGACCTTGCGCTTGCGAGGCAGGCGCGGGAACCACTGAGCTACCCTCCAGCCCAAAATTTCTAAGTTTAAAAATATAATAATTTTTCTCCTTTGGAAATAGTAAAAATGTATAATTTCATTGTCATTTTTTCAATTGATATACATCACAGTAGTATATGAAAACATAATTAAATTGGTATTACTATGATAGCTTCATCAACATAAAGTTGCCTTAAAAGTGAACCACAAATGAGTAGCTCAGCAGTTAAAATATCAGCATGCTATTTATTCAAAAGTTGACTGATCCAAAGGAAACTTTTGTCTGCAATAGAATAACAGATGCTTTCTACATAAAGCAATGACACTTCAGCCAATGTAATATGAACCTATGGTAAAGTCCACTGAGGGTTCAAGCACCAGGTAGACACCGAAGCCACAAGAGTAGCAGAAGCTCAGAATGTTGTCCTCTCACCAAGTTGCAAACTTATCTATGGCCTTGCTTTGCCAGTTCATTAATTTACTCATTCATTCTGTATCCTGCCTGTAAAGACAGCATGCCATAATTAGGCGGAATAGTCTGGAATACACATTCCAGTTTTTGTTGATTTCTATACTTCCTACTCTGTGTGTTCAGATTCAGAGTAATCTTCCATACTTTCAAATTTTCTTTGATGAATTGGGTCATTAGTATGACAAGTAGTTTATACTATCAGTTATGCTCAAACGCAAAACTTAGTATCTTCACATTCCTATTACATTTTAATATAGTCAGTGCAACTGACATATTTTCTCCTGTGCTTCAATTGTGTACAATCATGTTTATTTTTTAAAGCAAAGACAGTGAAACAGTCAATCTTGTCTCTCCAGTAAGATTACCAGTGAAGTTGTTCTATGTGCTGAGGCAAACACATTATTTATCACTATTTATTAAAATACTTAAAATCACTTTTCATGATTTGCAAATGCATGCTCACAGCAAGCACTAGTGTTTCTATTGGGAAGCTTACCTTATTTTGCTCTTTGAGCAAATTCTCCCACATAATGGAAAGTAACTCATTAAAGTAGGCTGATTAGATTTAATTTAGATAACAGTTCTATGTTGATTAACAAATGTTACTCAAACAGGTATTTACACATGGTAACTGGTTGATTTAATAACACTTTAAGAATTAAAATATTGGTAAGAATACATTTCCATATATAAGGTATATATTTGGTAATTAGAAAATTGTGTATTAGAAATATATACATGTAACATGTAATTGTGTATTAGTGTATATATATTACTATATTGTTGAAACCTGTCTTAGTTTTAGACCTGGGGTGTGGTATTGAGCTACCAATCTCCACTGAGCCCTCTGAGGCCGAGCCAGGGACATTTTATAAGTCAGTACTCACCTCCGGGATCAGAAGCATGGTAGGACATGTTTGTACAAGGCGAGCCCACACTATCAATTCTTGGCACCATGGCATGCTGTAAATCTTCACCTTCACAGCTCGACAATGCACTAGATAGCTTCTCTTTTAAAAAATACCACCATGGCTTCCTATAAAATAGATCTGCTTGTAAAACCTAAGCGTCGCAGCAATAAGAATGTTCCTGCCAAATACCATGTAACTAAGGAAAAAGTCAGTGACTTGACCAGAGACCCAATGAGCCTTAGACGAATTGTATTTTGATAAAAACATATGCCTTTCCTTCTTCTAAACAGACTTTACCTCATAAGGTTTGAAGAAGTAGTTTCTGATGAATTGGAAATGACTTTTGATATTCAAACAGAAAGAGTAATGTAATATTTAGAAAGTGAATTTTACTCCGTGCTGAACTGCAAAGAATTCCTTCATTTTGGCTCCCTCTGACTGGATAATTACATAAAGGTGTGACTGAATCTATTATGAATTCCTCTTCCGCTAGGCTCAGAAATGTCATGAACATTACTATGATTAATAATAAGCTGAGAAAAGTCTCCTTTGTTCTAAAGATTATTTTCCTCTAACCCCATCTCATAAGCTGTCAGAAGGTTCAAAGAAGGGCAAGCTTTGACCTTCATGTATTTTTCCTCAAACCTTACAAATTTTCTAAATAAACATTGCTGTCATGATTATTGTACAAACTTGCCTTTTATAGGTAATATGTAACTGGTGTAATAATAAGTGTTTAACATTATTTATTCTGAGTTTCTGTAAAAAATATACTGCATTTATTTTAACAAAGAGCCAAATTTAAAAAAACACAAGCTTCAAAAATGTAGGCTTTCATCCCCAATCAATTGTGATATTAAGATAGACAACACACAATTTATATATAAGCTTCATTATGACGGTGTTTTCCAAATTTGAAACAAAGTTTCTCATAACAGGTAAAACTACCTGGTAGTGGGTAAAACTGAAGATGATGTTTTAAAATATTCTCTGACTCATAGTTATACAGCAAATGTTAACCACAGATTTGTGGAATGGTAAAATAGAATAAATATAGTGAGGTATTTCATAACTGTTAAAGGTTGACTTCTAGCTCCACTCATGTAAATACTAGGAATGACCGGAAGTGAACTGAAGATACTTCTCTGCTAAGAACTACATAGTAGCAACCCTGTGACCCACTAAATTCTTAAGGACATATTTTTGAAATATTGAAACTGTGATGTCCTAGATTACGCTAAATCAGTAGGGTTGTCTAATGATACTCAGAGTAAGTTATGTACATGTAATTCCATGATGAGCACTGAATTAATGGTTAATGATAATTTCTAGGATATTGGCGTTCAAAAGGTAGGATGGTAATTGGCACGTGCATCGCTCCACTCACAGGAACGACAAGGATTTTTAATGCTCACATAGTACTGAGCTTTGGGAGGACTTAGTTATTAAAATGAGAGCTAATGCTGACACCCTTTAAAACAGAGAAATAAATGCGAGGGCATGAGAGTTGCTACTTTAAAAATATTCTTATCAGTTCAAGCAGTCATTCTCTTATAGCCAGTGGCAACAGTTTAGTCAAATCAAAATATTCTATCCCTTTTTATAACTAAACTAATTTAGACTTTTTCAAAAAGTAAAGGTGATTAGAAGTGTTAATCTTTGTGATGAACGCCGAGCTCACTTGCTACTGAGAATCATGAGTCACAAGCAGTAATTTAACTCCACTGGATCTGATAACATTAACTCTGCTGTTGCTTAGAAATGACCTAAACTAATTATAGAAGAGTAGTTTAAAATAAATGATATTAAGGTACCAGGATGGAGACACGTGATATCGCAATACAGTAATTGTTAAAGGATTATGAACTGGTGCTATTTTTATGAGACCTACACAGAACTTGTCTGTAAAAATTTTTACACCAATGGTGAGGTAGATGTGAAAAACAGTATATATTCATTCACTTTATGAATTTTGGTAGAAGGAATAAACATTTGTAATTACAAGATCAAATTTTGTCACATCCATTCTTCTGACACTATTTTAAAATTGCCCATTTCACCCAATAGTCAGTTTTCTTAACTATAAATGTGGGATGATACTGCTCATCATCATATGAAAATTAAAATTTCCATACAATATGTACCAGAAATACATATCATTCTTTGGGTTAGCATTATTACTATTAGTATTACAATGTATTTACTTTTTCAATATTAAAATATTCAAATATCAAAAAAGAGCTGTAAAAATCATAATCTCACATTTTAAAGTAATATGTTACCTTTTAATTTTATGTATATACTTGATGTGACATCATTTAGATATATCGATAGTGCTCTCTTCGGCAGCACATATAATAAGTATATTGATAAAGTATTAAAAGAATAACTGAGCCGGGAGTGGTGGCTCACGCCTGTCATCCCAGCACTCGGGAGGCAGAGACAGGAAGATTGCTGAGTTCGAGCTTTGCCTGGGCTACATAGTGAGCTCAGAGCCAGCCTGAACTACAAAGCGAGACCCTCTCTCAAAAAAAAAAAGAATAACTGATATAGTAATTTGCTTAATATTGCATGAATAAAATAGTTTGATAGGAATTTATATAACATTCTTTCTATCTCAGTAAAGTTTATTCCCAATTTAGAACTTTATCCTGATGTAATAAAATATTATGCTTGAAGATTTACTAAACTCTTATATTTCTCTCCCAATATTTAATTAGAACATCCAAGTTTCTCTGACCACACATTCTATATATCTTCTAGATTGATTCTTTTTTTTTGTTTTGAGACAGGGTCTCACTTTGTAGTTCAGGCTGGTTCTGAGCTCACTATGTAGCCCAGGCAAGCCTCGAACTCAGCAATCCTCCTGTCTCTGCCTCCCGAGTGCTGGGATGACAGGCATAAACCACCACACCCAGCACTGTGGTATGTGGTATTGATTGCTGGTGGGCGTGAGTCTCCACGCCCAGCATTGTATGTGGTTACCGGGATCGAACTCAGGACCTTGTGCTTGCGAGGCAGGCGCTGGAACCACTGAGCTATCTCTCCGGCCCCTAGATTGATTCTTGGAAGCATTACCAGAATTACTTATCCATTAGTATTTTTCAATTTACCATCTATAGAACTCCTATCTGCAATTAATTTTAACACATACTAATTGTACACATTAAAGGGGTTCACTGTACTATGTTCGTGAACTGATACATCATGTACATTTCTTCTACATTTGAATTTCCACCACAGTGACCCTATCTTTAGAAACAGCTCCTGTGCTTTTGGAAAGAGGCTCATTTCTACAGATGAGAGAGAACACGAGACTCCTTCTCTCCGTGTGTCTGGCTTGTTTCGCTTACTGTGGTCCTTGACTGTCCTCCCCATGGCACGAAAATGCCAGGCCTCCCAGTGCAGTGTGCCGCGGGACCGAGGCCCTCCGCTGGCTGTGCACGGGCTGGCCTGTTCTGGGCCGGTCTGTTCCTCTTGCTCTGCCGCTGCCCTGCTTCTGGGGACCTTGCATGGTCTCCGTTGCGTTCCTGCTGAACTCCAGAGTTCTCCCACAGCTGCTCTCCTCATCATGGTTTCACACATCTGTGGCTCATGTTCTTTGTGCAGGAGTCACTGAGATTTAGGTGCCTCTAGTGAGCAATTTTGCCCATCTCTTTCCTAGGAAATTTATTATTACATCATCATCATTATTAAAAGCTTTAGTAGGGCCAGAGATTTAGCTCAGTGGTTCAGGCACCTGCCTCGCAAGCACAAGGTCATGAGTTCAATCCCGGAAACCACATACAATGCTGGGCGTGGTGACAAGGCCATGAGCTAAATCTTGAGCCCTAAATTCACATTTCTTTAATACTCTACCACCAAGGTATCCTGGTAAGAGCCTCCAGGACTCTGTAGAGGTTTATATTTGGGTGCAGATAGCCCAAATGACAGGTCAATCCAAGGCAGAGACACATACAGCACTGTGGGGGCAGCCTCTGTAATAATTTTGTAATATAAAGAAAATATTGAATTTTCAAACAACTACATCCAATGAAAAGTACTGCCACTAGTGCTTTTGTTTGTTTCTCTGTTTTTTAGAGCACAATAGTGACTCTGTGGGCTCAAGTTCATACCGTTTCCAAGTAAAACAAGGATGAAGAGTAACTTTCACATCATTTGTTTTCTGAATGACCTTTGAATAATCCCAATTAAAGGCAAAGTGTGCATTTTATTGATTTGTACTCAAAGATCCTGGGGTGAAATAAAAGAGGATGAGTGATCACCCAGACCAAATTGTCATTTGAAATAGGATAAAACAAGGGACCTACATTAATAAATGCCATTTCCAAGGTCACATAGCTAATATCAGATCTGAGTTAGGGCTTCATGTTTTAGTTCCCTGTTGTTTTCAGCTAACTAAATGTTAGACCGAGCCATATCAAAATCAACTGGAAGCCAGAGAGAAATGCAAATATTTTGACCCTATCCCCAGACTGAAGGGACCCTATCCTATGACTGTAGGTCTGAGAACCAGCTATCTTGGTCTTTTCCTAACTATCCAAGTGATTTTGATTCAAAATAAATGCTGTTCTATCCAACAGAGACTGAAACGTACACACACAGTTGTAGGAACAGAGAAGCCCTGAACTCAGCTCTACCAGAGAGAAGATTCAGAGCAACGTTTGAGACACTGTATTTTGAGGACAGTGGAGGAGGCTGAATTCTGAAAGTCAGCAATGAAGTGACAAGCCGAGTGCCATGGAGACTGGACAGGCACCCTAGAGAGGGTAGAGTCACACAGAGTGTCTGCCAGGACCCCTCGACCCTGTGCAGAGGGGAAGTGGGAGGGCACCGGAGCCTCTCTGAGCCCCAGACTATCAGTCCTATAACAGGAAGATGACAATCTTCACAAACTTGATAGCCAGTTTGGGGCACTGGCTAGCCTAACGGTCACTGCTTTGTGTCAAAGAAAGAACAAACTCAGAGTGGAACCCGCAGACTCCTCCATGCTGTAACAGCCCAAGGCAGACACCGTCTTGGCTTGATCGCCAGCCCTTGTTCCTTTGAAAATAGGCAAAGTCTCTGACCCCTGGTCATGTAGCCTCATTACAGGATTACAATTATAGGATTATAGCTGCCGGTGTGTAGTCTGTGTTGGCCCCTACTTGTCTGTCAACAGCCTGGAAATGTCACACCTAATTCGTGCAGCTCCAGAAATGCAGCAAGCAGTGACTGTGGGTGCAAAATCCTTGGCCTCACCTGTGCTTGGACCTGCTGACAAAAGAAAAGTCGGATCCATGCTCTGTAGCTCCAGGACTGTTATTTCCAGTGCCTTAAGCTTCAAGGCCACCAGTGCATCCCCTGCATGAAAAAAACATTCCTCTCCGTGTCCTGCAGCAGCACCACAGATAGGCTCAGACTTCATTGCCACAATGTCTCCTTCATGTCCGACATCTCTAGGATGCCCAGCCCAGAAACTCCCCACCCCAGGAGCACCGAGGAGGTCTCTCCCATACTCTTGGAGTGGGGACCACAGATGCTGCTACCTGAAGCCTCAGTACCACCTGTACTTATGCTTTGGGATCTGCAAAAGGTATTATCTAGGTCCTACAGTTCCACAAATTGGATAACAGTATTAAAAACCCTGGTTCTAGCTGCAGTTACTATATAGGAATGAGGCCAAGTTCTCTTTGTGTTATAAATCTTGGGTTCACAGGTACCTGGGCCACAGATTCTAATATTTTCTGGGCATGCCTGAGGGCATCTGAGGAAGTTCCTATCTCATCCTGTGCACCTGGAGGCACAGCCTTATCATGACTGTGCTAGCTCTGAGGGCTGTGGAGATAGCCCTTAGCCTCCACCTCAGCATTCAGCCTTCGGCAGCTATCATTTCGAGCCTCTGTGCCATCAGAGCTTGACACGGGGCAGCCTAAACACAACCTGAGAGGTCTGAGTCCATTGTAGCTCCGTACTCCTCTCTCCACCCACCGCCACAGGGGGATGTTTATTTCTGAAGGCCCTAGGAGTTTCCCCTTCACTGCTCTAGACTGTTGAGGCAATCCTATAAAGTACTAATAGCAAAGACAGACTGCTCATCCTTAGGCTTTTGAGTTCCCCTATAACCAAACTTGAAACACCTACCAACTACCATCATGACCAAGAAATAATTACCCACAAAACTACTTTAGAAGTTTGGAAGAAACAAGAGGTTAAATTTTGAAGCACCAATATAGGGACGTGAGAGACGTGAAAATAAAAGACCACCTTCAAAGAAGAGCAACTCACCAATAGATCTCAGTTCGAATCAAAAATCTATGAAAGGAATTTAAAATATCAACCTAAAGAAATAGGATATGCCAGAACATACAGATAAACAATACAGTGAAATGAGTAAATAACTCAGAATAAGGATGAGAAATTCACTAAAAGAATAGAAATCATAAAGAATCAGAATTCTTTCAACGAAGAATTTCAATCAATTAAATAAAAAAATACAAAGCTTCTGCTATAGTGCAGAACAAGTAGAACAAATAAATTTATGAACTTGAGGACAGACCCTTTGTATTACCTAGCCAGACAAAAATATTGAAAATACTGGAGAACGGCAGACATGAATACATTTCATAAGGTGACGGAAGTAAAAGGGAAATGCATCGACAACCTATTTCATGAAATAACAGGTGAAAACTTCCTAAATCTTCAGTGCTACAAGAAACTCAGCTCACTACTACTGGATTCTTCTAAAGTATATCTTTACCCAGGCACAACATACTCACAATATCAAAGGTGGAAAACAACTAATCCTAAAAACTGTAAGAGAAGACCATCAAATCATATAGAATTAAATGCCCTTTAGATACACAGCAGATTGCTCAGAATAAACCTTACAAGTATGAAGAGAATGAGATGAGATACATTCAAATTAATTTTAAAAATCTTGCCAACCAAGAATTCTATACCAGATAAAATTATCATTAAAAATGAAGAGTAAAGTCTTTCCCACTTATGCAGAAACTAAGGAAATTAAT
Source organism: Thryonomys swinderianus (assembly GCA_004025085.1). Lineage (NCBI taxonomy): Eukaryota > Metazoa > Chordata > Mammalia > Rodentia > Thryonomyidae > Thryonomys > Thryonomys swinderianus. The sequence goes on along the minus strand of PVIC010000548.1, from coordinate 62,147 downwards.
CACCACAATATCAGACTTTAGGAGAAATATTTAAGGAAGTCCTATCCTATAAGGAAAGAATGATGACTATTTTCATTTAAACACATGACATATACAACTTCCTAGGAAAATATGTGTACAACAAACTGAAGTGACAGAAAACTAACAACTCACAAAAATAAATATAAAACAAGCAGAATATAATTTGAAAAATGATAGGAGTAAGTTCATACCCAATGATAACTCTGAATGTAAATGAATTTTTTGATTATCCAATTATATATTATTCACAAAATCTCACTTCACTACTATGGTAAACATGGAATAAAAATGGTAAACATGGAATAAAAATGAAAAGTTGAAAAATCACACAAATAGAAAAAAGACTATATTCACACTTTAATCAAAAGTTGTAAAAATAGTTAATTCACACCGAGTGTGGTGGCTCACACCCATAATCCCAGCACTTGGGAGGCAGAGACAGGCAGATTGCTGACTTAGAGGCTTGCCTGGGCTACAGAGTGAGCTCAGAGCCAGCCTGAACTACAAAGCGAGACCCTGTCTCAAAAAAAAAAATAGTTAATTCACTAAGATAAGAGGTTTGCATATATGTATATTTGTGTATATGCACTCAACTTAGAGGAACCTAAAAATATAAGTCCAGTATTTGTTACTTGTTAGGATATCAACAGTAATATAGTAATAGAGACTTCAGCATGATACTGTTCACAATGGACAAATCATCTACACAGAAAAATCCAGAAATATCAAGTTGAACAACACTATGGAGAAAATGGACTTAACAAATACTTAGAAACATTCCACCCAAAAACAAGAATCTGCACTCCCCAGTCATCAGGACATGGAACATTCTATATAATAGATCACATGTTAGGGCCTAAACTGAGGTTCAATACCTTAGAAAAACTAAAACAGTATCATGTTATCTTCTCACACCATGGTAAAATACAACTACAAATGAACAAGAAGAATACAAAACAATTTGTTTGTATTACACAGAAATGCAATAATCTGTCCCCAAATGATGGAGTTACTGAAAAAACGTGAAAGGAAGTAAAAATATTCAGAAACACATGGAGATGACAACACAACCAAGAATGTGAACGAGGCAATGGTTTTAAATCTATCAGGGAAAGAGCAGAACTGAGGTCACCGAACATCTTGGACTCTAACTTGGTGTCTTCGGATCCCTTGCAAGGAAAGGTCTTGCTATTCTGGGTTCTGACTCTGTGTGTCTTTGCTCAATTCCTGCTGCAACATTATGTCTACGTTTAAATCCCCTACAGTGAATGCAAACATTATGCACTAAAATATGTACTAATAAAAGTCAAGAAAAGAATGCAAAATCTTTAAAGGTATTGATAATGAATACTGAAATTGAAGCAGTACTTAAAAATGTCTCACCTAATATTGTGAAATAGGAAGAAAATATTGAAGTGGGAAGGAAAACTTGAACTAGGGCAGGAGAAAGCAAAGAAGGGAAAAGAAGGTAGAAAGGAAGAAAGTGGAAACGAAGCTTATGTAAGTGGGGTGGTGGTTGAAGGCTGGACAGGTGAATGGGAAAAATCATGTGTATCACATACAGGTACAAATTCTCATTGATGAATGCGGTCATAATGTATACTTAAAATACGCTAATAAGCTCAATTTAAAATTTTTTTTTACCTAAATTGATTCCAGAAGTTGGTTACTTTACTGTTACAATAAAACATTAAAATCAGAATTTGCATTCTTTTTGAACTATTGGAAATATACTGAAATGGAATGAACTTTGCCAAACTTTCCTGTGAGGCCAGCCTTACCCTGGAGGCAAAACCAAAGAATTGGAGACCCAAACCTCTGATGAACATAGATGCTGACATTTTAGATATGCTACAGGCAAGTCAAGTGAGACAGCACATCAAAAATGTATGGCATGATTGGGATTCACTAGAGGAATGCAAGAATGGTTCAACACGCAAACCTGAGACCTGTGGTATAGGACATCAAAAGAAGGAAGGGAAAGGACGGCACAATCATTCAACAGACTCAGAAAAAGCATTCAGAATCTTGAACATCACTTCAAATCGAAATTTTAATATTATTTATAGAACATTTCAAAATACTAAATTTTGTATTTGAAAATCACAATATTATACTGAATGAGGAGGAACTGAAAATGTTTCTTCTAAGGTCAATAAAATTATCTACTTCTACCAGCTGTATTTGATATAGTACTGGATATTTAGCAAGAATTATAGGGTAATAAAAAGTTTCTGAATTGAAAGTAAAAACTTAAATACTACCTGCATGAAGATAACATTTTATAAAGCAAAAGCACTAAAACTTGTCATCAAAAACCTGTTAAAATCTGTAAGTGAACTTGTGATAGCAGCAAAAGAGAAAATCTGGGTACAAAAATCAATTGCATTTTTCTACACCAACAATGAATTTACTGAAAAAGAAATTAAGCAATCACATTCAGAATGTTCACAATAGAATATATTTAGGAATAAATTTAAGAAAGTGAAAGACCTCTACAATGAAAATGCTAATAAAGAAATTATACAGGATGCATGCAATGTGATAACCTATAATTTTTAAAGAATCAATATATTTAAAATGACTTCAATACTTATGCAGTCAATATAATAACTTTAATATAAGTCTCAAAATATAAATCATTTTCCACAGAAATGGAATCATAAAATTCATGTGAAACCACAAAAACTTAAATATCCAAAATTATCCTATAAAAACAAAAAAGGGAGATGTCATAGTATCTGACTTCAAAACATATTAAAGCTACAGTAACCAAAACACCATGGTAAAGTGGAAAAACAGGCACTTCAACCAATGGAACAGAATCTAAAAAGCCAGAAATTAATCTGCATTCACCTAGCCATTTGAGTTTGGACAAAGATGCTATGAATATGCAGAGGAGAAGGCAGTGTCTTCAGTTAAAACCTGGCATACTGGACAAGGGCTGGCAAAACCAGACATAAACATGCAGAAGAATGAAAAGATTTCTTTCTCTAACTAAATAAAAAAAAAATCAACTCCAAATGAATCAAAGACCAAAAACTAAATTTAGGACGAGAAACCATGGAGGGCACAGTTCGAGAGCTTAGTACAGGCAAAAAAGTTTTAGACGTGGCCACAAAGTCACGGGAAAGAGAATTAAAATAGACAAAGGGGATTATGTCAAATTAAAATGCCCTGCATGGTAAAGGAGATGAGAGAACCTACAGAATGGCAGAAGGGATTTGCAACAATTAACTTGACAGAGAATCGAGGTTGAGAATACACAAAGAAATCACGAAGTTCAATGCCGAAGTAAGAATGCAATCATACAATTAAGTACTTAGAAGAAAAATCTTTTGACAAGACATTGTCAAAACAAGACATAGAAATGGCTAATAGGTACATGAAAAATGCTAATTCTTTCCTAATCATAGGAACATGCAAATAAAAATCGCAGCAAGATGCCATCTTACAACCTGTTAGAACGGTCATCATCAAAACGAAATAAAGCAGGGTGACAGCCCACAGTTGTAATCCTTTCATTCTGGAAGCGGACACAGGATCATCACAGGTTCAAAGCCAGCCTGAGCAATTTAGTAAGTTCCAAAGAAAGCTATTCCCCAAAGAAAAGATAAAAATGTCTTAAGATGTAGCTTAATTTTTGCTACCAAAACAAAATAAAACCCCTCAATAAAAAACAAGTGTGGACTGGGATATGGAAAAAGAACTTATTCATTGACTGTGAAAAAGTAGCTTAACAGAGTTATTATGGCAAATACTATGGAGAATCTTCAAAAAACTAAAAAATATGATCCAGCCACATGATCCAGCAGTTCAACTACTGGACATATGTCTAAATACTAGTCAGGGAATTATACAAAAAATATACTTCTATTTCCATACTTATTGCCACCCTATTAACAGTAGCTAAAACAAGTGGTGAGGGGCAGGAGATTGGGCTCAGTGGTTCTGACACCTGCCTCACAAGTTCAAGGTCCTAAGTTTGATCCCTGGTATAATCAATCGATCAATCAATAAAATAAGTGGTGAATCCACTTTAGTGGATGAAAGCATGAAGAAAAATACATGTGTGTGTGTTTACATATGTGAATATTACTCAGGAATAAAATGATGAAATCCATTCAGTTCCAGCAATGTGCATGGATTTATAGCTCTAAGAATGCACACACAAAAAGACAGATGGCACAGAGTCCCTCGATCATACACTGTGAGCAGGACACAACAGAACAGGGCTGGAGAGACGGGGCAGGAGTGGACAGGGGTAGAAAGAAGCTCAGTAACAGCCACCAATACACAGTGCACAGGAAGGATTTAGTTCTCTATTTTCTATAATAGAATAGAGAAGCCATTGATTGAAATGATTTATCTTACATTTAACAATGTCTGGAGGAATACAAAATTCCTAACATATTCCAGTGCCTCATGCTTGAAGAGATAGCAATGCTTAGTACCCTCATTTGAGTATTACTACATTATATTATATATCATATATAATCATATGTATAACAATCATATTATATATGTCATAATTTATATAATTATACAAACATTCTCAATATAATTTTTAAAAACTAATTTCTACCAAATTCCCTACATGTCTTTGGCTTGGGTATACAGGGGCAGCATCTGTCATGCGGTGCTCAAATTTTCATCTATTAATGCTATTTTCTGAAGTCATCCCATCCATTTCTGTGTCATTTCAGGAAAAACTATTACAGATTTTGAATTTTAACAAGATTCTGGTGTTTACTAAATGTCTGTATGAAGAGGAAACGATGGAACCAAACCCCTAAGCACACCATGAGGAGACGTATACCTTTACTCCTAACCTGGGACAGGTGAGCTGTGATCTGTATTATGCCCACCCCAACCCTTCCACCTACTCAAGAGTAACTTGTGAGCTACGAGAAATATTTTCAGGGGCTTTGAAAAATATACTCTGATAATGTATAGCTTCAAGTAGATTAAATTCATTCCTTTCAAGTGTTAAATAAACTCTTGAAAGGGTAGCGAGTTATAGCAATTATTCAAACAAAAATGACGAGAGTAATATGGAAGATCCCCAGTGGGATCTAGGTGTCAGAATAAAATGTTGAAATTTTAGTATAAATGTCATAAAGTGAGTTTCAGTATAGACGGAGTGGTTTCCAGTGTTCCAGGAATGTGCATGCACCATTGAAAGAACAGAATGAAATATTTTGAGAAATGTGCCATTGTTTATGTAAAATGTAATAATATCTATCTGCTGCAATAAATGTAATCAGACATATTATCAAGCAAAAGACTTAAATTCTCATTTTCAAATGCTTATTTTATTTTTTGCTTAAAACCTTCTGTTGTAGAATAATCTCAGTAAATAAGGGATAAAATTAACACTCAGTGCAAGACTACTAATGATACACTAAAATGGCATGCATTAGAACACTAATATATGACATTTAAATGCTAACTTTCAACCAAAAATGTTAATGGTGAAACATTCTAATTGAATGAGTAAATAAGCTACAATATCTTTAAGAATTATTATATTTTCCTTAAAGAATGAACATACTCATACACCTTTCTTATTCCTGTTTATTTTTATTACCCAATAAATTTAAGGGCATATAAAGGAAAAAATGAAAGTATCTTTTTAGATATCTTTCCCATATGCTTCCAATATACAATTTGGAAGACAAAAAAGTGGTTGGTAGCTAAATTACGGAATATATTTCCTTGCAATAAAAAGAAAAGTGCCTTTGTAAAAATGCTAGGGAATTTTCCTATTAAACATGGTGGAATAATTTCTCACCATCTGTGACATTCATTCAAAGAGTGTAAACAGTGGTATATTTGCCATCTGTTTGAGAGACTTTTTATGACACTTTAGATTCTGTCATTCAATGATATCACCAATTTTATCATCTAAAGATGATGCTTAAAACTATGATCAATGCTATTTTTGGTGGCCAGACATACATGCTGCAGAAGTCGACCATCCAAATGCTATAAAGATGGCCAGGAACACCCATAATAATTCTGTTAACACCCATAAAACAATTCAGAATTGCTACTTAAGCATATTTGCCATCTTGCTGAAGGTGAAGAGAAAAAATATCTGTGAATGAATACTGCCTATCAGCTCATACCAGGGAGCTATTAAATGGGTAAATTACAATCCTAGCCCTTCCCATATCCTTGGATACACTTTGAAAAATTACACTGCCCACAGCAATTTTCCCCAGGTTTTCAATCTAACTTAATGTTCTAAGACAATTAGTTTCTCTACATATTTCATAAGCAAAATATGGACTAATTAAAGGTTCACTGAATAGATACAATCAAGTGAGATAGATGCAGACATTTATCTTTGAAGAATGCCAGTAAATCCATTACGATTTCCTGTGCAAACAAGTTTCCAAGGATAAAGTAAAAGTTCTCATGCGATTAAGAGCAACCTTATAAAGTTTGCAGTATTTAGACAAGAAGCAAAACCAAAGTCCCATCTTCATGATAACATTATTTAAGAGAAAATGTATAGCTAAGGATTAACTTTCTTTCAATTTATAAATACTTAAGTAAGTTTTGAGAAATGCTTTACCACTGACCCACATTGGGTCACTCACAGAGGTAACTGAATATAGAGCATAAAACAGGAGCAGGAAAAGTCAGATCTTAGTGAAAATCCTTGGAGATAAACAGAACTGCAGCCCATAGTGAAGGATCTTCAAGTTGGTGCCTGAAAAGGTATCTTTTTCCGATTTGAATATATTTATACAGGACTGAAATTGAGTTCATTCTTAGGAATCAGCACATGAATGGCCCTCACACAAACATAGGAAAGGAAATACTCTAACAGAGTTGAAAAACTGCATGAACATTTGATCTGTAATGAATGTTTTATGTCATATTATGGCTTTGTATTATTTGTATTACTAAAAGTATATATTTAAAGAATCATTTTTACCTTCTCTTATAAACATAGGTATTTGTCATAGTCCTAATTTTCTAAAAAAGGTAAGTAGCTTTTTATAGCAAGATATTACTGTTATAAATAAACCATCTGGGAAAATCTCACCTAGAACAATTAACTCATAATTCATGGTAAGTTCTTAAACACAGATCATTTAGGAAAAGACATATACAAGTTTTCAGGCAATCATATTCATAAAATGCCAGATTTAATAAAATGCATGTAGAATAAAGAACTGCAGTAGAATCTCTTAATATAACTATTACTTTATGACAGAAGGGTGTTAGAAAGCATGACCAACAGTACGAGTCTGTTTATAATGACATCACAACAGAGAATACATTTAGGAGTGGATATAAGAAGAAAAGTGAAATTTATCTAGAGAAAAAAAGATGTGAAGAAAAGAAGGGAAACAGATTTGAGTGAGCTGTAAAATATAATAAGAACACTTTAAAGCCTAATTGGGAAAAGCAAGAATGTTATAACACCATGTGGAATAACATTCCAGATACAGTAGCTCAGACAGTGTTGAATGGGGTGAGAGTGGAGCAGAGTTTCATCTCTTAGATATGTAACCACACAAGAATTAAAAGCCTGGTATTGCCAAGAACTGAGAGGTGGACAAACTAAATTTAACTCTGTGAATGTGTTTGTGTGTACAGGGAAGTCTAAATATTTAAATAAAGGGAAATTATTCTACAGATATTTAGATATCTCTACCCTTAGAGAAGAAATAACTAAGTTATTACAAGAAATAATATAAAATTTTGATGAATGTATTAAGGAGATAAATATGAAAGAAGAAACCCTAAGACATTTAGAAGAAAACTAGAGGTAAATACTTAAATGATTAATAAAGAATTTTCTAACTTTGAGAATAATTAACTTTGTGTCTTCAATTATTACACTGAAAATGTATTATCTTAAAAGTAAAGAACTAGTAGCATGCTTCCAAAAATTATAACAAAATAACACTTCTTAATAATAAATAGCTTTAAAATAAGGAAAATACTATAAGCAATAGTTTTGGTGGTGGGGGGGGGTTTTTGTTGTTTTTTTTTGTTTTTGTTTTTGTTTTTGTTTTTAGACGGTCTCACTTTGTAGTTCAGGCTGGCCCTGAGCTCACTATATAGCCCAGGCAAGCCTCGAACTCAGCAATCCTCCTGCCTCTGCCTCCCTAGTGCTGGGATTATAGGAGTGAGTCACCACACCCGGCAGCAATCATTTTTATTAAAGAGCAAAGGTAATTCACAGTAGAAAGGAAACACAAGAAAATGTTCAATATTTTTAGTAATTGAGGAAATGGAGATTAAAATAAGATAAGCCTTTTGTCTTATCACCTTATAAAGATTCAGTAATTTTGTGTGTTACAATCTAGTAATTCCAGTTGTTGCAGTCTTTACTGGAAAATAAGCTAACATTCTAAAAATTATTGCAGTAGTATTGAAAAAAGAGGGAAAATGTAAAATTCTTATGACATCCAAAGGTAGTCACACCTGGATGGTGTTCACACCTGGGGAGTGCCCTGTGAGGGGGCACAGGGCCCTGAACAGAGCAGGGAGGTCCCTGCCAGAAAGTAGATGGCCCACTGGCAAATACGGAAAGCACTGTGTACCAGTGAGCGGTACTGAGAACTGGCTCCTCACTGAAAGAGAAGTATCGGCAAATTCAGAAAAGAACCAGAGTAACAAAAACTTTGCAGTACTGGGTTCTAGTGGCGCACACTGGCATAAACATAGTTTTTAATACGCAGATATAGATAAACACAAATTTTCAAGACATGTGTACACATTTTCTGACTCCCACGGGCAAGATGGCTCAAGGGTCTGCAGTCCCACTTCTGGGTGGGCATCCACAGCAGAACAGGTGCCAGCATAAGTGTGAGGTCCACACTGCTGTCCACCCCGTGTATTGATCATGTGCTCCTCTCAAGACTGGGCATAAATCCCCAGAAGGGGCACTCAGTTCCTCCCTCCACCTGATCCCACAAAGCAGCCACCCAATTAGAGGACATGTGCTTCTGCAGGACTAACCACTACTGCAGGTAACAGTGCCAATGTCAACTGTCTGAACAAACTCCATAAGCTGATGGAGAGCCGTCGCCATTTCAGGCGTAGGTCCGCAGAGCACACCGTGACGTGCTGTGCGGCTAGAGCAGTGGCTGTCAGAGATGGCGGGTCCTTCTCCATAACGTGGTGTTCTGCAGCCAAACTCAACAGTAATCACAGCAGAACAGCTCAAGGGAGGTTACGCTATGATGCCCTGCTAGAAGTAAAGCCAATACTGTATAAAAAAGTAAATAAATCTAGACAGAATTCTATGTGGACCTAATTTTAGAGCAACCAATTTTAAATACTAACATTATCACTTAAAAGGAGAGATGGGAGTCAGTAAATTAATAATGTATATTCAGGCTCCACCCATTAATGGCCTATCATTGATATAAATAATTCACAGTGTAACATCAGAGTTAATTCCATATAAGAAATGGGTTTAACAAGAGATTCACACATCATCTATGCAACAATTGCAGGAAAAACATTCTTTTCAAAGAACCTGGAAGTTTCTTTAGTTATACCATAGGCTAGACCATAAAGACTTACAAAATTCTTGGGCTGGGGATTTAGCTCAACTGGTACTGTGCCTACCTTGGAAGCACAAGGGCCTGAGTTTGATCCCAATACTACAAAAAGAAAAAAAAAACATACAAAATTCAGAAGATTGAAATCATGTTCACTATCTTCTCCGGTCACAACAGAATAAAACTAGAAGTCAGCAGGCAAATTATTTAAATATGCGGAGCAGTAACAACACATTAAAACAAACAATGGGCCATTGAAGAGCTGGAAGAAAAATTTTTTAAATTTCTTGAAAGAGGTAAAAACCTTTCCAAAATCTATGGACTCAACCACATATTACTAGGAGAGAAGTTCATAGCTATCAAATACCTACATCAAGCAAACAGAATGACTTCAAATAATCAACCTAATAATGCATCTCAAAGACTTAGAGAAGGGGGCTGGTGATTTAGCTCAGTGGTTCCGGCACTTGCCTACAAGTACAAGGTCCCTGGTTTGATCCCCAACAACTACATACAACAATACCAGGCATGGTGGCTCACACCTGTAATCCCAGTTCTTGGGAGACAGAGGCAGGAGTATTGCTGAGTTCGAGGCTTTCCTGGGCTACATAGAGAGCTCAGGGCCAGCCTGAATTACAAAGTGAGACCCTGTCTCCAAAATAAAAAAAGGAAAGAAAAAAAAGAAAAGCTGGTTAGTATTTAACAAAGAGAAGGAAGGAAGGAACACTGAGAGAGCAGTTCAGGGTACACAGTGTGAAGTCCTAAGTTTAACAGCTGAGCCTCTGGGACTAGGGAAACAAAGCAATCCAAAGATCAATGAAACAAAGAGCTATTTGCAAAGGTCAACATAGTTGGTGAGTCATTAGCTGTATTAGACAAAGAAAAAAAAGACATCTTTAAAAAATTCAAGGTGAAAAAGGAGCTGTAACAGCTAAAAGTCTAGAAAATCACAGGATCACTAGAGGTTATTTTGGAAAACCATACGCTAACAAATGGGAAAACCTAGAAGAAATGTGTAATTTTCTCAGTGAATATTCCCTTACAATTTAACCAATGGACACAAAGAACCTGAATAAACTGATGCCAAGTAATAATGATAAAGAGTAAGTAATACAAATTCTATCCATTAAAATATTTGTGGACCAGAGGCTTCACTGATAAATTTTAACAAACCTTTCAGTAATTAATGCCACATTTACAAAGTACTGCACAGAACAGAAAGGGAAGAAACCTTACAACTCATGAGGCCTGAATGACATGTTTTTCTTAACCTGAGAGGGGCATTCCACACCACCCCACACACCACACACACACATGAATGCACAGGCCAAGAAAAGAAAAAGAAACAAAACCATCAACAAACTTCACCAATGAGTACAGATTAAAATTTCTCAACAAAGTAACAGCAAATCAAATTGAACAGCATATCACCAAGATCATACACCAGGATCAAATTGGTTTTGTCTTAGGAAGCCAGTGTTTTTCAGCATATAAAATCAATAAATGTAATATATCAAACTGATGAATGAAGTATGAAACGTGTATGGTTATCTCCAGAGGTGCTGAAAAAAAGCATCTGCTAAAGTTCAATATTCTTTCATGATAAGAATGCAGTGTGAAAGGATCATTCCTTAACATAATAAAGGCCCCGTCAAAACCCACAGTCAACATCATACTGAATGTGGAAAATCTTAAAGCATTTTTCTCAAGACCAGGAGCAATACAAAGATATCACTGTGACTGCTTTGACTGTGGTACTAGATATTTTAGCTAGAGGAATTATGCCAAAAAGAAAATGCAATCAGTCATTTATTTCTGTTTCCTATAGCAACTATACAGAGAAAAACCTAACCTTTGCTAAAGAATTTCAGAACCGATAAATTAATTCAGTGTTAAAAAATCAAAATACAAAATGTAAACATACATCTGTAAGTAAAATTTACTAATAAAAACAGCATGCAAGCAATCTCACTTACAATACCTACATAAAAATTAAAATACCTAGCAATATAATTAAGGAAGCTAAAAACCTATACAATCAAAATTTAAACATATTGATCACATGAATTAAACTGAAAAAAATTGTTAAAATACTCAAACTACACATAATAATTGAGAGATTCGATGCAATCCTGGATAAATTACTGATGATATTCTTCACAGAACTAGAAAAAATCCCAACATGCATGTGGAGTAACAAAAGATCCTAAGTAACTGAAGTAACTGAACAAAAACAACACACCTGGGCCGGAGGGTTAGCTCAGTGGTTCCGGTGCCTGCCTCGCAAGCGCAAGGTCCTAAGTTCGATCCCAGGTAACCACATATAATGCTGGGTGTGGAGACACGCCCAGCAACAATCAACACCGCATCCCACAATGCCGAGCGTGGTGGCTCACGCCTGTAATCCCAGCACTCAGGAGGCAGAGACAAGAGGATTGCTGAGTTCGTGGCAGCTTGCCTGGGCACCACAGTGAGCTCAGGGCCAGCCTGAACTACAACGCAGACCCTGTCTCAAAAACAAAACAAACAAACAAAAAAAAAAACGCACCTAAGGCAACCTAAGGCATTAAAATACCACATAGCTGCAGTAACTAACCTTGCATGGCTCTGGGATAAAAACAGAATACAGTTGAATAAAACAAAATAGAAATGAATGTACATATCTACCATCAACTGTCTCTCCATGGATAAGTTATAATGGAAAACTATAGTGTGTTCAACAAATGGTACTAGAAAAACTGAAAATCTGCATACAGAAGATTCTAATGATTCTATTGTCTCACTTTCACAAAAATAAACTTAGACTGGATGAAAGATCTTAACATGAGACTCAGGAACTATAAGGAAAGAAAACAGGGGAAACACTTTAAGACATTGTTACAGAAGTGTCTACTTTATGGAGGACCAGAGATGTTCTTTATGCAAGTAAGAGAATCAGTAGATATTTCAATACCAGAACAACAGCTAGCCATAGATGCTACATAAATCAGTGGGCACGGTCAGATTTTGCATTCTACTGCTCTAGGCAATCAGAGCTTCTACCATATGCTTCATATAATCTGAAGGAAATCTTGGAAAGCATTTTTGAGTGTTTCTAAGCTTTCATAACTTGCTTCTTATTTTTTTTTTTTTTGGTGGTACCGGGGATCGAACTCAGGCCCTTGTGCTTCCAAAGTAGGTGCGGTACCACTTGAGCTAAATCCCTGGCCCAACTTGCTTCTTATTTATGAAAGATTAATCCCCTAAAAAGTACCTTAATTCTTTCAACAGATTCTTAGCTCTAAAATGCTATCTCTTTGATTATGTCAAACTTTAACTGAGAGGCCTAGTATGAAAGCACACAACTCTAACCCCAGATCGAGAGGCCAAGGTAGGAGTATTACAATCTGAGAGAATCACAGGCTACATAATGAGACAATGTCGCAAAAATTTTAAAAGTACTCATAAACTTCTGAGATATTTACTTGGGTCAGCTCTGTTTCAGAAACTACATCCACTATTTATTTTCAGTTATAATACACTTTTTTCTTTCTTTTGCTAAATCTGTATCTATTTTCCTCAATTTAATGATAGCTACATGGACAACATCTGAAAAGCCCTTCGCCTGATCTTTCTTACAGAGATGAGTCACTGTTAACAGGTACAAGTTCTTTTCAATATTGTCTCAACTACTCAGAATCTAAGAGCAATTGGCCCTTTTTTTCTCTCAAATGCTGTCCTAGTTTTACTTCTTCCAAATCAGGCCCAAAAGGGAAAAATGAATTCAGATACTCTGAGAAATAAAGGGCAAATCCTATGGGAAGTTAAAACTCCAGGGTGGCAAAGAAAAGTAGCCAAAAAAAATTAATATTACAAAGTTATACACCACTCTGAGCTTTTAGAGAATAGTCACAGTGGGGAAAAACACAGGAAATGTAGCACAGTTTCCAACACATTACTGATTGGCTGAGGACACCTTCCAAAGGTATGCAACATTAATGGAGGTGAGGGGAAATGATACAGGTAAATGCTGTGGTCTGGGGTCCAAGGGTTCCAGGTGGAAATTCAATTTCCAATGTGAAGATTGTTGTTTTTTGTTTTGTGGGGGTTTTGTTTTGTTTTGTTCTGCTTTTTGCAGTACTGGTAATCAAACTCAGGCTCTTCTGCTTCCAAGGTAGGTACAGTACCACTTGAGGTAAGTCCCCAGCCACTGTACAGTGAAGAATTAAGAAGGTGAAACCTGAATCTAACTATGGTATTTGAAGGTAGGACCATTGGAAAGTGATCACTATGGGAACCAAATGTCCCATAACCTTATTACTGATGACCTTGTAAGAGGAGACTGACGGACAAGGGTGTGCTCACCTTTGGATCCTACTGCATGCAGTGCTCTGTGTTCTATCTGCAGCCCTGGTTACTTTAGTATTCTTCTAGTGAAAAGACCATCAACAGGCATGAACCCCCACGTTAAACAGAACTAAGAGCCAAAGTAAGCATCTTTTCTTCCTAAGCCACCCACCCCTAGGTATTTTATTATAGTAGCAGAAAACACATTAAGGAGTTTCACCTATTTATTCCAACTCCCTATATTTTGCTGTTTCTTTACATTTATCTTGGCAGAATGTACACATATTTATTGAACTCATCCTTTTCTTGTACTTGTTTAATAAATTGATGGTGATTAAAATGCTGTGTTTCATGTTCCAATTTTTTTCACTATGTATTAGCTCACATTAGCAACAGAGAATATTGCAGTTTCTTTTGATATAAAGGTACAAGCATAAGATGTATTTTTATTCTGATCCCCATTAATTTATCTTTCTCTTTCTCTCCATTTTATTCCATTTATTCCTTCCTAAAAATCTACTATCTAGTTTCCTGTCATCATCTTGCTTTCATTTTATTTCTTTATTTTCAGATTGCTCATGTAAGAGAAAACATCCCATAGTTAACATTCTGATACTGGCTTGTTTTGCTTAATATGATGCTCTTTTGCTTTTATCCATTTATCCAAAAATGACATGACTTTGTCCTTTTTTATGAAGGTATAATATTACTTTTTGTAAATATACCACATTTTTTCTACCCATTCACCTGCTGCAGTTCAACTATAGTGTTTTCACAGCTTAGCTAGTGTGAAGTATGCCACACTAAATATGGGCATGCATACATCATTACAGTATGATGCTTTAAATACTTTCTAAAATAAAATCAAGACATCAGAAACAGTAGATTTCCTATTTGTTAATAAGGAATCCACTAAGAAATTAGGAAAATCATTTCATTCCCCCAAATTTAAAAAGAATAAAATACCTAAGAACAAACTGTAAAAGACCTTCATAATAAAAATTATGGAATCCTGAAGAAATTTAAGGGCACATTAAAAAAATTATTGTTCTTCATCCTATTTTGAAAAAATTAATTTAGATCCCTTTTATATACTGTATACAAAAATCAAATTCAGATAATAAAAATATAGGAATGTGAGAAATAGATTTAAAGTTTTAAAAGTAAATATTCGGTTTTTGTGGTACTAAATTAGGAAATTTATTTAAAAAGATATGAAAAACACCTCAAAGATAATAAAGTTTGATGTTCATCAAAGCTACCACTTATAAAGTGTAATTAAAGGCCACAGGCTTTTATTATATGAAAATAACAAAAAGTTTATGTTAAAAAAATCAAGTACAAATAAGGAAAAAATTAAACAAAACTAAAAGCCAAGATATAAATTTTAGGTGACACAGATACATGTTAGAGACAGAAATATACTATTTTGTTTGAATTGGAGATTCAATTACTGAACTGGAAATTATAAATTAAAAACCACTAAATTGCCATTTTATACTCAGCAGATTAACCAAACTAAAAAATTTGATATGGTCCAATGAGAACTATTACACAGATTAGATGAGAACATAAATGGGGAAATCCCTCCAGGTGAAGTAAATTCATCCAGGGAAGTCAAATACTAGACTGTCCTTATCAGCATAATATATAATGTCAAAAGCTAGAAGCAGGGTGTGGTGGCTCATGCCTGTCATCTCAACACTCAGGAGGCAGAGACAGTAGGATTGCTGAGTTCGAGGCTTGCCTGGGCTACATAGTGAGCTCAGGGCCAGCCTGAGCTACAAAGCGAGACCCTGTCTCAAAAAAGCAAAAAAAAAAAAAAAAAAAAACACTAGAAATAATCTAAAGGTCCATCATCAATGGTACACTTCACACAAAATGTAGTGCCAGAGATTTAGCCCAGTTGTTCTGGCGCCTGCCTTACAAGCTCAAGGTCCTAAGTTTGATCCTGGTAACCATATACAGTGCTGGGCATGGTGACTCATGCCCACCAGCAATCAGTACCACATACCATATTGCCAGATGTGGTGGCTCACACCTGTAATCCCAGCACTCGGGAGGCAGAGGCAGGAGGATTGCTGAGTTTGAGGCTTGCCTGGGCTACATAGTGAGCTCAGGACCAGCCTGAACTACAAAGCGAGACCCTGTCTCGAAAAAAGAAAAAAAGCAAATGTATGATAAATATAAAAATTGTAATTATAATTATTATAGAAATAAGGAGCAAAGGTCAGAAAGAAACACACAAAGTTTCCTAAGTACCAACAGTTCAGTTATGCAGATTACACTATTAGATGTACCACATAAAAACATGCAAATATTCCTAGGTACGAGTGAAATATTTCACAATAAATTTCAATCAGGAACGAATCACTGCCAAAAAGTTCTGAATGGGTTAAGTGACAGGAGACTGTCACACTGATCAAAATCAGGATAATTTTCTCACATCTGATCTATCGAGCCCTCTCAGAACATGGTAAAAAAAAAAAAAAAAAAAAAAAGCCCAAGTCAGCCCTGTCCCTGACATGGAACACAGAATTGCTCATATATCTTTTCCACAACACTTAGACCCAAAAGGTTTTTAAACAGTAAGTGTAAGGAAACTTAACCTCCATGTGCTATTAAAATAAATATACTGGGAGATATGATGTCTGATATTTTCTTCACAAAACCCAAATGTATGTCTAAAGTGTATATTGGAAGAAAAAGAAACCAGCCGGTGGGAGGAGCCACTGCATAGACACTCACTGTACTGCGGGCCTCCCTGCGCATGCGCTTCAAATTCCCCAGAACAAAGATGGTAGGATCAAGTCAGTGGCCAAAATTTTTCTTTGTGTGGAAATGAAAAGTAAGGCCCCCGA
Source organism: Thryonomys swinderianus (assembly GCA_004025085.1). NCBI lineage: Eukaryota > Metazoa > Chordata > Mammalia > Rodentia > Thryonomyidae > Thryonomys > Thryonomys swinderianus. The sequence goes on along the minus strand of PVIC010000548.1, from coordinate 45,403 downwards.
GTACTGAAACTACTCCAAAGTAATAAGAACCAAATAGGTCCTTAAAGTCAGAAAATTCAGAAACAATAATTAGTAGATACATATAATGACAAAATCCTTCTAACATTAAATTCCCCCCCACAGCGATGATTCTGTAAATTGGAAGTCAGCAAATGGGAGGACTGGCTTGTGGTTTTCTGTCTACTGTTCACGTATTTAAACATTTTCAGGGGAAAAATATGATCCTCAAGTTACAGTTTATGGAGCAAAGGAAGTAAAAGAAAATGGGAATTCTTACTTAACTTTGTGTTTAGATGGTTTTGCCATCTGTACTTACTGCTGATTAAAGCCAGCTCTCCCCAGGGCCCTCACAACTTCTCAGAGGTCACACTGAAACTGTCTACTGCACAGCCTCTGAGTCAGCCAAAATGCATTTATTCTCTTTCTTCTCATCTCCTCATCTGGTTTGATGCTGGTGTTATGTCTTAGATGTTGTTTTTCCACCTGAAGGTTCGTGTGTTTGAGACTTGGTTCCCAGGGCACCAGCACTGGGAGATGAAGGCTTTCTTTTACTAATGGGGACCCTTCCACCTGGCTACATTCTTTCCAGTTACCACAGTACCTTGCAATTCACAGCTCTATGCTGTATGAACTTTCAGCCTCCGATATTGTGACTCATAATCTTTCTTGGCAATGCTGGCCTGCTTCCTGTACGTTCTTATAGCAATTTTTAAAAATGGACTCATTACTGATTATGCTGATTCGCTCTATTCCAACTGCAAGTGAAAATGGTACAAGACCACCCTCCCTCACTGGAAAACTCAAAGTACATATACCTTTTGTTCTGCTTATTGACCAACTGCTAGCTAACTAATGTAAAATCTTTATAATTTTCAGCTGAAAGCAAAACAAATCCACCATTTATCATACTAGATCATGTATTACACTTTCTGAACAATTTTTTCCACTTTTTCCTCATTAGGCTTGAAAAATGTCCACCTTCATATCACTGATCTCAAGAAATGGTTACATTCAAAGAATCTTCCTTTAACATCTAACTCTGAATCACAGCATAAATGATATCTTTGAGGCTGCAAAAGCCAGTTTTGAATATTTTTGACAATTACTACTTGGCATGGGGATATACAGATATTTGGTCTCTTTCAATGTACTTTTCTGTTAAAAAATTGTTTTGGTGGGTGAAAGGACATGTTGAAGCAATGTCAGTGATAGATCATATGGGATCTTTAAAATGATGATTAATAAAACTATACCCAAAATAATGAAGGTAGATTAGTATTATGATTAAGACAAAGATAAGTGTTCTATGGATCCCGAGCTAAATAGTGAGATTATCTTGATTTATGAAGCTTCTGGAGTAGCTTAGCAAATATATACTGGTTCACAAATAGACAACGAATGCCACTGATTTACTATTAGCATGCAACTGTTAGCAAGCAGATGTGCATAGATATATCTGTGCATATCTACATCTATATATCTATATATAAATATAAATATATATATATATCGCCTAAAAATAGATATTGTCAGTAAGAGCAATCATGTTTATCATGAAACCAACAATTTCTTAACTATTCTCAATTTTTAGATTAGGCTTAACATGTAAGTTGAAAGTTAGTGATATTAGACACCCCACTGAATACTATGAGAATGTTCATTAGTAACTATATCACTATTAAAAAGAATCATTCCTAGGATACTTTGACACCCTGCTCTATGCAATATTTCAAATGAAAGTAAGTCAAATTTGTAAGTAATGTTTTAAAAGACCTTTATTTGTATGAAATATGCTTCTTGCTTCATAATTAAATTTCTTATCAAAATTCATTTTCTCTTGTTGCTTGAACTTGACCTTTGAAATTTATAATTTGAAATTTAAATCGCCTTCAGAAGCATTTGTTTAATGACTGGTGTGGCAGCCATTATTTGACTGATCTGTATGAGTAAAATGCTGTATTGCTCAGACATTTGGAAAGACAAGGTTTTGCTCAACTAAAGAATAACAATTCTGAATGTCTGCAAGTGTAGCAGTTTGGGATGGATGATAAAAACAAGGCCTTGCTAATGAGCTAGCATACTCCAGTAAAATATGTTTCTTTGGAGGTTTATGGCAGGTGGCTCAGACATGAGAGAGACTCTGGAAGGATAAGCCAGTAGTTACATGACACCTCTCTGCCAGCGTGTCAGGTGTTCAAAGATGACTTTCTTGTAATAGGCGATGACCTAGAGCATGCACTGCCAAAACCCATTCATCTAGCCTTGGCTCTCGACTGCAGGCTCAAAGTACTAAGCAGTTTGTCTGATTCTTTGCCAGATAGAAGTTCACATGTGCCATAGATATTTATGAAATCTAAGGGAACAGAATTCTATGTGTGAGGGAAAGTAGAGAAAAAGAAAAACCCTACCCTTATCTGCTCATGTCTAATAAATCTAAATCATGCCAAATGCATCTCTAAATCACTTCCTTTTACAGCATTTAAAAGATTTAGAAAAAAAGTAGCAAATAAGGGGAAAGTAAAAGTAATAGAAAAATGATTTTAAGAAACAGAAATGGTAATTTTTTAAAAAGCCTAAGAAAAATGCTCAGTTTCTCCTGACAGAAGTTCCAGAGAACAGAGGACAGCAATTCAGTCTTGAGTCCCCCTTCTCCTCACACGCTCCTGCCAGAGACACTGCTCCTAGGTGAACACCATGCACATGCCAGGCTGCACGGCACCTTATGCTGTTCTTTTAAAGGGTGGTAACTGTGCTTTTTAAGGCAGCAGACAATTTTCAATTAGGTTCTCATCTAAAATGCAGTGTTCAAAAACACCTTGCACATCAGGGTTTTTGAAAATGGAAGCTTATTATACAGTGAGATCACAGTCCAATTAACATTGAAAAGTGGTATTATTTTAGTCACCGTTTTCAGTCTGTTTGTCAAAAGAATATGGCTGTTAATGTATGTAAATATGCATGTGTGTGTTTGACGTCACCTCAGCAAAATCACCACACTGCTAGATAAATGATTACATCATATATGATTCAAAATCACTTTGGGAGAAATGAATCATTAGGTAAGTGGATAAAAGCCAACACTCCTCAATCTATAGGAACAGTATGTGGATATATATCTCTAAAATATATATGTAAAAACATACATTTATAAATATATCACACATATTACATACATATTTCCATATTATATTCCTAGTTTTTGTAATTTTTTTCACAGATTCATTTTAACAAAATCTTATGTAAGGAGAGTTCTAGTTTTTTAAGAAATTGGAAACATAAATGAAAGTACCATATATTATATATCCAGTTTCCTCTAACAGTATAATTCAGTGTACAACAAATATGATGAACAATCTGGATAAATTATCATTAGGCAAAGCCTGTATTTCCAGAATGTTCTCTGTTCCATGATACCATCTGTCCTATATTTAGCAGGTAAGTTTCTTTAGGTTCTTGTTCACTGTGGTAGTGCTTCAGACTTTTCTTGTGTAAAGGTATTTGTAGAATGTCCCTAACTGAAATGTGTTATTTTTTTCATGCTTAAGTTGGTGTTGTCAGCTTTTGAAACGTAAACTGCCACTGTCATTAAACCATATCTATGGCACCTGCCATCAAGAAAACTTTACTTGCGGTGTCTACCTTTAAGTGACCCTGGCTAAGGTGATTTCTCCACTGCATCTATTCTCCTCGCACCCCTCCTTTCTCTGTCATGGGACGAAGGTCAGTGTACATTTGAGGAAGAAAACTTTTTGTGCCAATTCTCTGAGCACCGAGTATCTATGGACATTATTTTGAATAGTTTTACAGTGAAGTAAATGTAGCCACATGCAATGATATACAATGATTCAGTCATTATTATCAGCATAGTCATACTGGCATTTATATCACTGTTCTGGTTTTAACTCAGCAATGTTTTATTTTATTCAGATTTTTTCATCTATGTTTATTTAAAGCTCTTTCAAGTGAATCATATGTCCTTTGTTCATATCATTGGTCATAATTTTTAGAAGTCTGTTCCAGGGCCCTGTGCTCCTGTTTCAAAGATCTGTTATCTGTTTTCACCAAAACTTTTGTTTTGATTACTATCATTTTAGAGTAAGTCTTAAAGTTCTGTAGTGGACTTCTAATGTGAAATTATCAATTTTGTGATTTTTCTTCAGTATTATTTTTATGACTTGATTTTAGGACTCTGCAGAAACTTTAGAAATATTTCTCCAGCATCTACAGAGAGCTTGCTTTAATTCTGAAAGAAAGTAAAATGATCTATAAGGTTGAGAAGAATTGAACTTTAAGCAAATAGTCTTCTGTGTCATTGCTTCCCAGTTCATTGCTGATATAAAAGGGAGCTGATATAAAGGTTCCAGCCGGTGGCATATCTTAGTTTTTATTTTCCTTCCTCCCTCCTGGAACCCCACCCATGTACAAAAAAATCTATCCCGCTTTCTTCTATTCCTCCTTTATTGTCTCTTAGTTTCTGCTTTGCAATACTCAAACCAGTGATACCTTATGCCATTTAAGCTTGTGAGTGTCCACATGCCTGTTGTGCTTCCAGACCACTGTGTTGTTATAGTCACTCTTATTTTGTAGTGTAGCTAGAAGTTAGGAATTGATGTACCTTCTGCTTTGCTCTTGGTGTCCAAAACTGCTTTTTCTATCCTAGGTATCTTCTGATTGCATATGAATTTTAGGATTGTTTTCTGCAGAAGTGTGAAGATTGCCACTGGTGTTTTGATTGGGACTGGACTGAATCTGTATGTCAGCTTGGGGAGTGTGAACATTTTGACAATATTGGTTCTGCTTCTTCAGGAGCAGGGAACATCTTTCCATTTTCTGATGTCTTCTCTGATCTCCTTTTTCAGAGCACTGTACTTTTCTTTGTAGACGTCATTCACTTCCTTGGTTAAGTTAATTCCTAGGGCAGTGATGGAGAACCTTTTTGAGGTTAAAGCCCAAATTGAAACCCAGAACCCGCTTATGCTCCTTAGATTGTCAACATTGCAATTAAACATGAATTTAGGTCAGAAAACAACACTGACATTTTTTTGTGTAAAAATAAAAGCAAACAACCCATGTGCCATAGGTTCTCCATGATCACCTAGGCATTCAGTTTATGTTGACTCTACTGTGAGTGGTATTGTTCTCACAATTTCTCACTGAGTTCATTGTTGGTATATACAAATAATTTAATTTTATGTGCTGAGTTTGAACTCTGCTACATTGCTACAGCTGGTTATTCTAAGAATTTTTCTTTGGTGAAATGCTTTGAATCTTTTACATTGAAAATCATGTTGTCTTTGAATAGTGATAATCTGAGTTCTTTCCTATATGAAACAATTTTACTTCCACAAAATTTTATTTCCATATTTCTTTCTCTTGACTGTTCTGGCTAATGCTTCAAGTAGTATGTTGAAGAGAAATGATGATACTGGGTATCTTTGTCTTGTTCCTGATTTTAGAAGGAATGTTTTCCTGGTTTTCCCATTTAGTATGATGTCAGATGTTGGTCTGTCACAAATAGCTTTTACCAAATGCAGGTATGGTCCTTCTATGCCTATTCTTCCTCATGTTAAATCATAATTAGAAAGTGCCCAGTTATCATGGCACTCTGGCATTCTGCTCCAATATCGTAAGACTACTCGCTCATGAAATGCTTACTCACATAGTTGCAGAGTCATCACTTTTTCTATTTGCTGCATTTCTTTGTTTTTAATCTTTTTCCTGTCTTCTCTGCTTTTAAATATTTTGCATACTTCTACTGAATCTCTTCTCACCATATCACATACACTTCCTTTTTTGTTTTAATAACTGTGTGAGTTTTCAATGTATCAATCTAAGTTCATCTTCAAGTTACACTTACACCACAACAATTCACATATAGTGCAAGTACGTGGTTAAGAAAGTTGCGTAATTCTTTGTCTTTACAGCATTGCAATCATTCATGGAAATTACTCAAGCTATAATTACTGAAAATACTGTTAACGTTATTATTTTACCAACTTATGTTTTAAAAATAAGAACAAAGTTTAGTTTTCTTTTTCCCCGTTTTCTGATACTCTATGTATGTGGTCTATTATCTTCTTTTTCCCTGAAGTACTTCCTTTAGTGTTTCTTATTGGACCCATCATTGCTATCAATGAAATTTCAGTTTTACCTGAATCTTACATGCATTTAGACTATAGGATTATTTTTCTTTTTGCAAATGCCTTGCTATTTTTCTATCAGATACATACCAATGAGGTACATGGAAGAGTAGTGTGAGACTTTGTGTGAATCTGGCCAGGAGCTGTGCTTTGTTTAATGTTGACTATGGCTTCCTCCTCTTTCATGTTTACTCTTAGGGCCCCCAAGAATTTTCTTTCATAGAATCTCTTTGTAGCTTTGTTAGACTGAATCCATGCCTAACGTATTAGATCATAGTGTGAGTGAGAGGGAGGTGCAGAGAATGAAAAATGTACTGTAATGTGACAGAATCTGAAGCATGCAGTCGTGTTCTGCTCACCTTTCATTTTAACATCTTTGTTTCCAGCAGCACAGCTCAGTTTGCCACCCTTAGGAGAAACAGACTTCAAGAGAGTGGCAGAGTCTGAGAAATGTCCTTTGTTGCAGGGAATAATTCTCTGGTGAAGTCTTTGTCCTAGAAAGCACATCCATTCATGGAGAACACTCAGCCCAAATTTCACAAAGAACTTTCTTTTCCTTCCACACCCAGAGGTGATAGAGCCTTTCATATTTAATTCCAGGTGGGGTTCCTAGAGATAAAAATCAATAAATTTTGGGAAACCCTCTCAGACTGTAGCTGTATTAGTTTCTACTTTAGTTCACATTTATTTGAAGCATTACTAGGCAATTTACATTCCTCATCGAATTCCATTTGCTTTACACATGTTCTTTATGACAGTAGTAACAATCTTTAGAGTAAAATAAAAAACCTTGTCCAAGATCAAAGTCTGAATAACAAGTTGCATTTACTTGGCATTCATTAGTCTTTTTTAATTTCAAAGAATTCACTGGTCTTTTGCCTTCTTTCATGTCCTTGACATTCTTGAAGAGTACAAGCCCTTTGTTTCATAGAAAAAAATTAAATTTTTCTGATATATTCCCACCATTTAATTTAAATCATATATTTTTGGCAGGGAAACAAAAGAAGAGGTGTTGTACTTTTGTTAATTATTCATAAGAAGACTTTGACATTTATTGTCACATTGTAAAGTTAACTTTGATCATTAAAATAATATCTGCTAAGTTTTTACACTACAGAGCGATTGGTTTTGTGTTTGTAATTAGTAAGTGCCTTGTCAAGAATATTGAAAAATAACCATTTTCTAATCAAATTTTCATCCTTTAGATTCAGTAACTATTGGTAATTCTTGTCTAAACAATGACTATAATGGTGGGTGCAAACTAATAATTTTCTAATTCAGTGCTTCCTTCCTCCTACATTATATACTATGGTAAGTAGTACTTTAACATGTAGGTAGTTTTAATTTTTCACTTTCCCTCATCAATTTTTGTGTTACCTTTGATGTGGTCACCATTTGAGAAATGACTAACACATAAAAAAGGTAAGGCGTGTAGTTAGAGTGAAATCCATGTCATATTAATAAGCTTAAATGACTTTTGTAAAATAAGAGAAAATTATTTTAAAACAAGATAAAGGAACAAAAATACAAACAAACAAACAAGCACATCATCCAATCACCCTTACAATGATTTCACATGATTTACCACATGAGAAAGACTGAGACTTTGTAGAAGAAGCAACTACAGGTTTGTGACCTATATAAATGGGTCCTAATCCTAGGGCTCAAGAGTCTGAATCCTTTTATCCAGTTAAGTTCCTTGCAGTGTGTGCAGTGAGAAGGTCTTTAATGTGCCCAGAGCCACACTTCCCTTAACACTAAACTAAGTGAGAACTGCTTTTACCAAATGTGTATAATTATTTGCAAAATGCTCAAACCCTTATGTCATAGCCCCTGGAGTTTTTCAGAGAATAAAATCATAACCAGCACCTTACTGAATCACAGTTATATTTAACTTAAAGAAAATCTCTTAAGAGAAACGACCGTTGCCAGTGGGAATATGATGAGAAAGTTATCAGAATGGATGTCTCTCATCATCACTACCACATATGTTATTGATTTTAGAACCATCTTTAGTCTTTCATCTAGCAGGTCATATAAAACAGTGACTGAGCTGTAACATCTGCTCAGCAGTATTAACATATACATGCTTTAAAATCGAGTTATTGAAGGCATTTCAGGCCATAGTTGAATTGTTTTTCTTGCTAGTGTCTGATAGCTAATGCAAAATGTCATCTCTGAAAAGGAAAACCCAGATTATCTGATTAAATTTGGCTCCAAGAAGAATAATGAGTTGCATTATTTGAAGACCTGAGTGATGCATTTGTTCCTAGACAGAAATCATTCCTGGACTATGCTTTTAATAAGTAATGTGGCATCAGATAAGAAACTCTATTGTTATCTATATGTTCAAGACTTCAGAGATTAGAAATATCAATCGTTAGATAATGACCCAGACCCCTACTAGGCAAAAACTATAATATTTTCAAGTGGGCTGTGAGCCCAAAATTTTTCAAGAGAAATCTCTGTGAAACTGTAGGTGATGTTTAAACTCCATCACAAATGGGAACGAGTACCCCATATGTGAGCACTAAGACACAGTTGACTTCTTCAACAGCTCCTCAATGCAGCACGCGGGTAGCAGTGAGTGCTAATGGGGAAGATACAGACCTACTGACCAAAGGTACAACAGTTCTTTTCTGTTAAAAAAAAAAAAAAAAGCCAAAGGCAAGGTAACTGTGGCTTGAAAAAACTTACATATTTTACAAAACACTAGAAAAGAAGAGTTCATAGGTTGCAAAGACAAAGAAATGGCACATGTTTAAGGAGACAGAAATGCTAATCAGTGTGATGAGATTATTCTACGTGGTATATACTTGCCCCATAAGTATGGACAGTTATGTATGAATCAGGAAAGCACAGGGTGTGGTGTATAAAGACTTCCTTCAAAAGTAAAGAGAAAGAAAACCTGCTGCTATGTGTAACTAAAAAATGAAGTGATAGTTTTTTTCAGACATGAGTTGTTCACAGTGCTATTATAGTGCTGAGCATTGTGGCCTTCCAAAAATGAGTAAGTGCAGTTTTAAAAGTAATAAAATAAATATAACTGAGATATCAAAAGATTGTGGACCCTATTTTCTTTCATTCCTTTTGAAATTTTTCCTACATTAATAGTTTTCAGTGGCTTGACTGCAAATAAAATCTCTAACATTTGCACTGATAATTGGAACAGCTGACTTAGTGGAAAGAGGGTAGAAAATAGTGGATAAAATGAGGTCTGGCTTCTGTGGGGGGAGGGGGTAGCAGGGATGGATCCTGAAGATTTTACACTGAACTTTAACTCCAGCCCTTTTAATTTTTTTTTTTTTTTTTTGAGACAGGGTCTTGCTTTGTAGTTCAGGCTGGCCCTGGGCTCACTATGTAGCCCAGGCAAGCCTCGAACTCAGCAATCCTCCTGCCTCTGCCTCCCAAGTGCTGTGATGACAGGCGTGAGCCACCATGCCCGGCCAGCCCTTTTAATTTAAAAAAATTTTTTTTGAGAAAGGGTCCCATTAAGTTGCTAAATTGCTTAAATAGGCTTAAAGTTTCCATCCTCCTGCATCAGGCTCCCAGGACACTGTAAGGACCTCAGTGGGGACTGAAATTTAAATCCAGTGTTTAAAGCAAGGAAAGTAGCCATCAAATGCATCAGTACAATTCACTTCCCCTCAGTAAAAATGTCCTACATCTGCACAGGTTTATTTCTAAATCCCGTGATCTTCTGTGTGATCCGAGGATCCTTTCCCAGCTCGTCCACTGTAGCCCATTTATAGCCTTAGGAGGAACTACCCAGAGATTCACATGGGGAGACACACAGAGCAGAAAATCAGTGAGCTTTACGATTTCAGCAGCAATGCTCTCACACGGCGGCAGCAGGGGCTCTGCTGTGACACTGCTAGAGACCGTGCTTGGGAAGACCTTGGTCTCAAAGGTCACAAGAAACACCCCACAAAATGATGTCATTCTAAGGAACTGATCTCTCTGCGGCTTCTACAGAAACTGGATCAGAGGGAGGAGAAGGATGGTCAGGGCTGAGCAAGCTGTGCGTGCACGACTGCGAGTGGAGAGGGAGCACAGAGGGAGGAAACTGCGAAGAAGAGCGAGGCACACACTGGAGTACATCAGTTCTCTATTCTGGGTGCACAAAGATTTGCCAGGGAGTTTTTCAAAGATTTCTCTCCTTGGGGCCCAGTCTGAGTGAGTCAACCAGTTCTGAATAGAAGAGGGTAGTTTTAAAATCTAAGTGCCGTAGTTTTCAAGTCTAAGTGCAGCCAAAATTAAACATTGCTGCCAAAGGAGAAATGGATTCAGCCAAAACCTGTGGCTCATGCCTTACGGATTTAAATTTCTACACTTAACACAGAACGGCTCTAGGTCGAATGGAGGTTGTCCTGGGTGAAACTCCTCTATGGTCTTAGATGGCAAGATCCTCTCCTTGATGCCCGGTCAACTTCTGCAGGCTCCTCTGGCTTCCACGCCAGTGTCGAAGCTGCGGACACACGCTCGGCCAGCCCGCTCCAAGAACAGCCGTAGATTCCGCATCATCTTCCACCACTGTAACATCGGGGGCCTCGCTGAACTTTCCGCATTTCCTCTGTTAACCTGAGCACCGTTTCTGGCTGTCAGCAGAGGCGGTGGACTCGCCAGGAGTCCGCAGGGACGAGTTCAGCAGGCCCCGCTCCGGCTCTAAACTCGCCACTGGCGCTTCAGTTTCCCTTCTTCCTCTCTTGTCTTTCCCCGCTGGGCTTTGTCCGTGCTCCTCCTGGCTCCTTTTTCTTCTGTTTTCTCTTTACTCCACTCCTACACCCCCACCGTCCTCCATCCCGCCGCAGGAATTAAGCATTCACTTTCCCGGGGAGAGGGTGGCAGCTCCGTCTTCAGCAGAGTCCGCTAACACCTCCAGTGCTCTCTTCTCGACCAGCGGCCGAACGCGGATGGGGATCTGTAGTTATGGCTGCCAGGCGTCAGACACTGGGAGTGATTCGAAACTTTTAAAGTTGACAACTGTTCTTCTTTCTTCTGTATTTTCACTTTCACCTACTGAAGGAAGGCATTTATTTCTAAAACACTCTTTTATTTCTAAAATGGCTCCCCAGAAACGTCAATTTCAAAATAGCCATTCATTTGGAACTAAATTTTTTTGTCTATAGATCCATCCTTTTCCATAATTTGCATATGAGTAATCTTTTCAACTAACTCAATTAGGGTACATTTCTGTTATCAAAAATCTCTGCATTCTGAAATATCCTACTGACTAGTATGTCAACCATACCTAAGTCTGTAATAGGATTGATAACCACAAGGTCATTCCAACGTTTGTTTAAAATGTTTGCCTTCCTGCCTTTCTCATTTACAAACATATACATGCGGGCTTCTTCCCTATTGATTTTGCCCAAAGCAGGCTGTAAGAAGTAAAGAGTTAATGACCACAATTATCTTGTTTATAGAAGTGAGTCTGGCTGAAGCTATGTGCTAAGATCGGAGTTACTGTTACCCAAATTCCATTTCCAGAGTTAAAACCTTCTTTTCTAAAAAGACAAAGTTAATTAATCTATAACCTGTATTTTGTCTGTTCTGCTCCTTATTCAAGAATGCTTTGTCTCTTCTCTTACAAGCCTTACCTACATCAGCACGGTGGCCAGAACAACCCCACATTGTCCCTCCATGTAGCCCCTTCACTTCAATCTGGCTATGATGTCACCAACAAGTATCAACAGCTCTGGGTGTCAGGGCCTGTGCTTCCTCGGCCTTGCTTACACTACAATTGGTCATCCTGGCTACCATTTCTCTGTATTATTCTCTCTGTGAGTTTTTATTTTCATCTTACATTGTACCACTGAGCAGGAGGTTAGAACCCACTTCAGGGGGCTCTGATACATATACATGTAAAGTTAAAAGGTATCTTTCCTTTCTGCCCAGTATTTAACACAGGAAAAAATCTGTTTCTAATTCAAAATAGTATTCTTTGACAAGTGGATGCCTAGGGTACCTATTTCTATTGCATAAAATCTTGGAGCTATGCTTCTGTAAGACAAATGGTCATCTATGCAGCTGCCATCAAGCATGAATGTGACTCTCTTTAAAAATCCATCCCCTTCTTATATGTATCATCCTGTTCTCAGTGGGGCTCATTCTCAATGAAAGTTCATCTCGATAAAATTACTTTTAGAAACTATTATGTCTAACTCAGCGCAATCATATGTGAAGAAACCTTTACCTCATTATTGGTAAAGTTAACAGATGGCCATTTTCATAAGATGGAACATTTCAAACATTTCAAAATTAAATAAAGGACTACATTTGACTTGTCACCGACATTATCTAGGAACTCACTACTTCCTGCCCAGGGTGGCATCAGTCACAATGTCTCCTTCAGACCACAGTCTCAGTTATTGCCCTCTGGAGTTTACATTTCATAACGTTCCCAAAGGAACAAGGCATACAACTCTAGTCATCATGACAATCTTATCAGCCTTTCTTCAGCCTTAATATTTTGGCAGAAGCAAGGAATACTGCTAAAAATTTAGGCTTTAGTAAACACTTGTCAACAGACATTGTCTGGCTAAGAGATTCTTAGAAGTCTTGGTTTTATATTTACTTTGAGCATCATTGGATATACTTTTTTTAATTTATTTTTTGAGATAGGGTCTCGCTTTGCAGTTCAGGCTGGCCCTGAGCTCACTATGTAGCCCAGGCAAGCCTTGAACTCAGCAATCCTCCTGTCTCTGCCTCCCGAGTGCTGGGATGACAGGCGTGAGCCACCATACCTGGCACTGTGGTATGTGGTATTGATTGCTGGTGGGCCTGAGTCAACACACCCAGCATTGTATGCGGTTACTGGGGATCAAACTCAGAACCTGCCCTTGGTAGGCAGGGGCCGGAACCACTGAGCTAAATCGCCAGCCCCAGATATGCTTTTTCAAAAAGGCAATATTGTTTAACAATTATAGTTTAAGCACTATGACATATTAAATAATGCACATGAAAAATAACAACAACAAAACAATATGGTATTCAATTGATGGGCAGACAGCTAGGTTTACTTACTAGTTAGATGCATTCCTCACAAAAACAGGATGAGAGCCGGGCGTGGTGGCTCACACCTGTAATCCCAGCACTCGGGAGGCAGAGACAGGAGGATTGCTGAGTTCGAGGCTTGCCTGGACTACATAGTGAGCTCAGAGCCAGCCTGAACTACAAAGCGAGACCCTATCTCAAAACAAAAAAACAGGATGAGAATCATTCCCAGTGGTGCGGAGGACTGAAGCCTGCCAAGCGGCCCTGCTCCACCCCAGAGCCACACAGAGGACTCGGGTACCCCCGGGCATCTTTCTGTACCTGCTGTGGAGGGCTGAGGCCTGCCAACTGGCCCCTCTCCACCCCAGAGCCACGCAGTGAGGACCCAGGTACAGACCCTGGGGCGCCATCTCCACCATGGAGGATTGAGGCCCACTGGCTGGCCCCATCCCCACCTCGGAGCTGTGTTGTGAGGACTCAGACCCAAGACAAGTAGGAGCCATTTCCTGCATCCCTCCACACTGGAGTTGTGCCGAGAGACAAGGCAAGATAAAAAAGAAGAAAAAGGGGGAATTGAGCTTCTGATTTGCCATCTACTCCTAGACCCCTCTATTCACCTCTTGTCCACACACCCTCTCCTACCTTCCTGTCAGAAGCAATACCCAGAGGTAAAAGACTCTTAGGCTATCCTATTTCTTCTCCTGCACTATTATAAGAAGATGTGCAAAGTCTCCAACAGTCTTACAGCATACAGGTGGTACTGTGTTATATATGCCCTTTTATCCTCTATTACCCGGTACCATATATGAGGTTCTCAAATCTAGGTGTTCATAAATCTGCTAACCCTGTTTCACTCTCCTCCTGTCCCCCTACCTCCCTGGTTTCCCAGTGACCTCTTATCCCCAAAGGGTACTGGGGTTACATTTATGATCTACATGTTGTATACACATTGCTGATTAATTCTAAATTTTGGCCTATGGACATAGAGGTAACTCATGAGCTCAAAGTCTTCAGAATAGAATATAACAAAACTTTTCATTTTATCTACTGTGTTTAATACTAATATTGGCACTGATTGTACTTTGGTAATAAAGATGATGTGATTGTTCTGCTCAAATACATCCCATGATGTGTTAGAACTGAGAACTCTCAAGGGTCATTACACATTCAAAGAGGACACCCCAGGAAGGTGTCACATCCAAAGGGCCCCAGATAATAGAAAGAAAGAGACCTTCAAGAAACATTGACCTGGCATCAGGCAAAGAATCAAACAAATAGCATTAGTAACAACAAAAGTGCAGAAATGAGAAAATATACAAAAAACCAGACACAAAGATCACCATCAAAGGGAAATTCAGAGAAAAGGGAAATAGGGCAAACTGAAACTCAAACACCAGGACTCCTTGAGATGGTAACTAAATCAGATCTAGTAAAATGGAAATCAGAACTCGTCTCTGAGATCAAAACAGGGATAATGTCCACAGTGAAAGACATCATTAAGGAAGACATCAGCGAGATGATAGAATTCAAGATAGCAGAAGCAATGGAACATCTTAAACAGCTTCCAGCAGAGCTCCAGGGAATGATGAGGGAGAACAAAAGCTTGCAAAGTAGGATGAATGAAGCAGAGAACCGAATCTCAGACCTAGAGGACAGCATAGCAGCCAATGAGCAGGAAAGATATAATCTATGGAAAAGAGCAAGGGACCATGAGAAATCAATCCAACAGCTTCTGGATAACTCAAAGAAAAATAATGTAAGACTGATTGGAGTTAGAGTTACTGAGGAAGTAGGAGACAGTGCAAAAGACATTAAAAAGCTGTTGTCAGAGATAACATAAAAATTCACAAGAAAAGAAATAGACATACAGATAAATGAGGCCTATAGGACTCCAAAATGCCGTGACATAAAAATATCTACACCTAGACATATAATTATCAAGGTTCCAGATGTACAACAAAAGAATGAAATACTGAAAGCAGTGAGAGAAAGAAAGAAAGCCACCTACAAAGGGAAACCCATTATGATCACAGCAGACTATTCAATACAAACACTCAACGGAAGGAGAGCATGGAGGGAAGTGTTTCAAGCATTACAGGAAAACAACCTCCAGCCTAGACTGTTGTATCCTGCAAAACTATCTTTCAGAATAGATGGGGAAATAAGATACTTCCATAATAAAGAACACAAATAGGAAACTTCACAAATAGGAAACCTGTACTTCAAAACATTCTACAGAATGTCTTGGAAAAAAAACACAGAAAATCCCATACCCACAAGACCCAGGAGAGTGAATTCATTGTGGCAAACAACAAACTAAACAGCAAAGGGGAAAAGCAAAGAAGAAAAGAACCAAGAACAGGAACACATGGAAGCTCTGAATATGTCCATATCAGTCATAACCATTAATATAAATGGACTCAATGGGCCAATTAAAAGACACAGACTAGCAGATTGGATCAAGAAGCAAGATCCTACACTCTGCTGCACACAGGAAACACACCTAATTCAGAAGGAAACCCATACACTGAAAATAAAAGGTTGGAAAACAATCCTCCACACCACAGGAAACTGCAAAAAAGCAGTAGTGGCTATCTTGTTTGCAGATAAAATAGATTTCAAATCCAAACTGATTAAAAGAGATAAAGAAGGTCACTATATTCTCATATAGGGAACTAGCCAAGAGAAAGAAATAACAGTCATAAATATTTATGTACCAAACTCTAATGCACCAAACTATATAAAACAAACATTACTGGACATGAAAATTCAGTTAACAATGAATAAAATAGTAGTAGAAGATTTAATACTCCACTGTCACAAATTGACAGATCAACTGGAGAAAGAATCAGTAAGGAAATACTTGAGCTAAATCAAACTTTTGAGCATATGGACTTATTAGATGCCTACAGAATTTTTCACCCTTCAAAGCAAGAATACACCTTCTTCTCAGCTATTCATGGATCATTCTCCAAAATAGATCACATTCTAGTCCACAGAACAAGCTTAAGTAAATACAAAGGAATCGAAGTTATCCCCTGCATACTATCAGACCATAGTGCCTTGAAACTGGAGCTGAATAGCAAAAGAAATTTCAAGATCCACATAAACACATGGAAATTAAACAACACTCTGTTGACGAACCAATGGGCCACAAAAGAAATTAAAGAAGAAATTAAACAGTTTCTACAACTAAATGACAACCCCAGCACAACATACAGGAATTTATGGGACACAATGAAAGCAGTTCTGTGAGGGAAATTCATAGCAGTGAATGCATACACTCAGAAAATAGAGCAAACCAATATAAACAATCTAATGATGAACCTCACACAATTAGAAAAAGAGGAGCAAAACAAACCCAAAGCACATACTAGAGAGGAAATTATAAGGATCAGAGCAGAAATTAAATGCAATGGAGACAAAGAGAATACAAAGAATCAATGAATCAAAGAGTTGGTTCTTTGAAAGGAAAAAAAAGATCGACAGACCCTTAGCCAACCTTATCAAACAAAGGAAGGAAAAGGCTCAAATCCATGCAATAAGGAATGAAAATGGGGAAATCAGCATAGAACCAGAAGAAGTCCAAAGGATCATAAACATGTACTTTGAAAATCTGTACTCCAAGAAGATGGAAAATCTAGAAGAAATGGATAGATTCCTAGACACATATGAACTTCCAAAGCTGAATGAAGAGGATATAAAAATGTTAAACAACCCAATATCAATCTGGGAAATTGAAAATGTAATAAAAAAAAAAACCTACCAACAGCCAGGCATGGTGGCTCACGTCTGTAATCCTACACTTGGGAGGCAGAGGCAGGAGGATTGCTGAGTTCAAGGCTTGCCTGGTATACATAGTGAGCTCAGGGCCGGCCTGAACTACAAAGTGAGACCCTGTCTCAAAAAAAAAAAAAAAAAAAAGCTACCAACAAAGAAAAAAATTCTGGTCCTGATGGCTTCACTGCTGAGTTCTACAAAACTTTTAAAGAAGAGTTAATGCCAATACTTCTCAATCTATTTAATGAAATCAAAAGGGAAGCAGTACTCCCCAAATCATTGTTTAACCATCACCTTGATTCCAAAGCAGGGAAAGATCCCACCAAAAAAGAAAACTACAGGCCAATCTCTCTAATGAACATTGACACAAAAATCCTCAATAAAATACTGGCAAACAGAATACAGAGAGTTATCAAAAAATCATACAACCTGATCAAGTCGGTTTATCCCAGGGATGCAAGCCTGGTTCAATATATGTAAATCAGTAAATGTAATACACTATATTAACAGACTCAAGGACAAAAACCATATGATTATCTCAATAGATGCAGAAAAACCATTTGACAAAATCCAACACCATTCATGATCAAAACCCTACAGAGAATCAGAATCGATGGACTTTATCTCAATTTAATACAAGCTATTTATGAGAAACCAACAGCCAGCATCATACTTAATGGGCAAAAAATGAAACCTGTTACACTAAGATCAGGAACAAGACAAGGATGCCCGCTGTCACCACTCTTGTTCAATATAGTGCTGGAAACATTAGCCATAGCAATCAGGCAGGACAAAGATATAAAAGGAATAAAGATAGGAAAGGAAGAAGTTAAACTGTCATTATTTGCTGATGATATGATGCTCTATCTAGTGGATCCTAAAAACTCAACCAAAAGACTGCTAGACTTCATTACCAAATTCTGTAGGGTTGCTGGATACAAGGTCAACACTCAAAAATCAACAGGCTTTGTCTGCACAAACAACAGACTCACTGAAAGAGAAAACGGGGAGTCAATCCCTTTCACAGTAGCACCCAGAAAAATGAAATATCTAGGAATCAACCTAACAAAGGAAGTGAAAGACATCTACTCTGAAAACTATAGGACTCTGAAAAACAAAATAGAAAAGGAGATCAGAAAATGGAAAGACATCCCTTGTTCCTGGGTAGGGAGAACCAATATCGTCAAAATGGCTATACTCCCACAACTACTATATAGATTCAATGCAATTCCAATTGAAATTCCAATGCTATACTTCACAGAGCTAGAGAAAATAATACAAAAATTCATCTGGAACCACAAGAAACCTAGAATAGCAAGAGCAATTCTAAGCAACCACGACATGGCGGGGTTATTACAATCCCCAACTTAAGACTCTACTGTAAAGCCACTGTGATAAAAACTGCATGGTACTGGAAAAGTAACAGACCTGAGGACCAGTGGAAAGATTAGAAGATCCAGAAACAACCATGGATACTCTAAGCCACCTTATCTTTGACAAAGGAGCCAAACATCCTCAATGGAGGAAAGACAGCCTCTTTAACAAATGGTGCTGGAAAAACCTGGCTTTAACCTGCCAAAAACTAAAGCTAGACCTATCTCTTTCACCATGCACAAAACTAAATTCCCAATGGATATGAGACTTCAACATTAAAACAGAAATAATAAGTCTGCTGGCAATCAGATTAGGTAAAACTCTTGGAAACATTGGATTAGGCAGAGACGTTATGAATAAATCCTCTATAGCACAAGAACTAGCAGAAATAATCAAGAAATGGGATCTCATCCTACTGAAAAGCTTCTGCACAGCAAAAGAAGTCACTGCCACTGCTAAAAGACAACCAGCAACATGGGAAGAAAAATCTTTACTTGCTGTTTATCGACAAAGGGCTATTATCTACGACATACAAAGAACTTAAATCAGCCTTCCCAAGTTTAAAGACCCAATTCAAAAATGGTCATCTGAAATGAACAGACACTTCTCAGAGGCAGAAGTCAAGGCAGCTAAGAAACATATGAAGAAATGTTCAACATCACAGGTCATTCGAAAGATGCAAATGAAAACAACACTGAGATTTCATCTCACTCCACAAAGAATGGCCGCTATTACAAAATCAACCAACGATAAATGTTGACGAGGTTGTGGGGAGAAAGGAACCCTTCTCCACTGTTGGAGGGATTGCAGACTTGTGCAACCATTGTGGAGATTCCTCAGGAAACTAGGGCTAGGGATCCCATTTGACCCTGCTATCCCCCTGCTAGGAATATACCAAAAGAATTTTTAAAAATCACATTGGAAAGACAGATGTACACCCTTGTTCATAGCAGCTCAGTTCATGGTAGCTCAATCTTGGAAATAACCCAAATGCCCATCAACTGGAGAGTGGAGAAAGAAGATGTGTGTGTGTGTGTGTGTGTGTGTGTGTGTGTGTGTGTGTGTTTGAGACAGGGTCTCGCTTTGTAGTTCAGGCTGGCCCTGAGCTCACTATGTAGCCCAGGCAAGCCTTGAACTCAGCAATTCTCCTGTCTCTGCCTCCCGAGTGCTGGAATTACAGGCGTGAGCCACCACGCCCAGCCAAGATGTGGTTTTTTAAAATGGAGTATTATTCTGCCATAAAGAATGACAAGATTGATTAATTTATGTGTAAATGGATACACCTGGAGGGCATACTAATGAGTGAAATAAATAGATCACAGATAGGCAAATACCGTATCTTCTCATTGATATGAGCACCTGTAGATGCAAATGAGCTCTAGAAAGTATGACAGTTTTTGTAGAATGGGAAATTTCCAAAGGAAATTTGGTGTGGGAATTTAATGAAGGAAGGAATAAATATGATTCTAAAAGAAAATATAAGAGCATGTATATAGGGGTGGGGATATAGGTAAAAATGAGAATTAACTTGTGTCATATATTGGTGTAAATTCCCCAATATTATGTGTGATTGTTAGATGTATATAAATTGTATCAATAAAGAATTCAATTTTAAAAAGTACAGGAGAATGCTAAATCTCTAAATATGTCAAAGTAAGAAAAATAGTCTACAAAATTAATTGTGCCAATTATTTTGTATTCTTTATATGGTGAATGATTCCACTCTACACTAAATTGTATCCCTGAGTAGAACACCTTAGGAGTCTTGTTCTGGCTTGAGTCTAATTTGGTTCACATATATTCACAATGTTATCCAAATTTCAGATCCAGGCTTCTGAACAGGACTCTCAATTTTCTTAGCCACCTTATCACAAATGTCTAGCTTCTTTTAGAATATACTTTATCTTCCCTTAGATTTTTTTGTGTCAAGTAAAATTTTAGCTAGTTAAGTGCAGAGTATTAGTACTATGCCTCCATTAGTACTGAATAATTATTGAGAAGATTTCCATACATAAGAGCCCTCCCCTAATGTTTCCTGTGGTCTAATCGTGACTCATTAGTCATATTTTAATCTTGCTTTGTTCAGAATAATTTAGATGCTGCCTTTATCTTTCTTTCTTCAAACAGTATCTGAAAAAGCAGCCACCCACAAATTTTACCCTTGATAATTTGAGTTGGATTTTGAAAATGTAAAAAGTGAAGATTTACTCCAATTATCTCTTTAAAAAGGAATGAGACCAGAAGATGAAACCTAATATATCCTAAGAACATAACCTCCTGTGTGCCTCATCTCCTTTCTGGACTCTTCGGAAGTAACTAATAAAATCCTGACACACATCATAACATAGTTATAACCTCATTTTAAAAAGTAGGAAGTGAGGATAAAATTATGTGAGTGATTTGCCAACTCTTGGTACATCTGTCCTTTAACTAACCTCACAGCAGTACTATACATTTCATTTCATAAATCAAAGTTGGCTTCACCTCTTATTGTCTTTATGAACTGAACTAAAAGAGCAAAGTGTGACCTGTAAGAATTATCAAATGACAGCGCTCACCTGACTTCTCAGAATGAAGTTGGGAGGGGTGAGAGAAAGATAAAAGGAATTTCCAATATTCACCTAATTTAAATAATTGTGCTAAGCATTCTGTATTAACAGGCTACCTATTAGTACATGTTTGAAAACCATTACATCAAAAGCTCAGGCTAATTTAAAACTTCCCACAAAATGTACTACTACAGCCAACTAAGACATTTAAGTGCTCAAGCATCAGGGATCTTGTATTCCTTAAAAATAAATCATATTTTAGAAATCTGATTTCATGCTATGAATCAAAATACTAAACTTCCTTTATTTCCTTCCATTTATTGTTTCAAAGACAAAGTGAGAGGGAGAGAAGGGTATTGTCTAAAAGTCCAGGCATATGCACTATTTTTAACCTGCCACTAAATCAAGCAAAGCTGCTCTAAACTACAAAAGACCTGGTTTCGCACATACAAGGATGTGAATGAGTACTAGAGTACTTACCAAGTGTCTACTGGCTGTAAAACATTATATGAAATGATTTGGGCTATGTAGATAAACATTTTTTCATAAACCAATAAACTTTACCAAAACTTGTATACGAATAAGTGCAGGCCAATTTGTTTGAAATTCTATATCATCCTTACAATTTGCAACCTTTGTGAATTATACTTTTTTTTTTGAGACAAGGTCTTGGTTTGTAGTTCAGACTGTCCCTGAGCTCACTATGTAGCCCAGGCAAGCCTTGAACTCAGCAATCTTCCTGCTTCTGTCTCCCGAGTGCTGGTATTACAGGCATGAGCCACCACACCACACTGGGGATTGTGATGTGTGGTGCTGATTGCTGGTGGGTGTGAGTCACCACACCCAGTATTGTATGTGGTTACCAGGGATCAAACCAGGGACCTTGCAATTGCTAGGCAGGCACCAAAACCACTGAGCTAAATCTCTGGCTGCTATATACAGCTTTTTAATACAATGCCTATCCAATCAAAGTGCACCTGTTGTAATTATAATTGGATTTTTTTGACAATGAAGCTACAGAATATGATTATTCAAATGACTAAAAGGAAAACATAGTAAGAATCTTGCATTTTCCTAGTATTATTCATGACCAGCTTCATGAACTAAATGTAGTCAGTCACTTATGATATTTTCTTGATGATTATGGTTACTGCACCATTTTCTCTGCTTGGAAGATGCTTCATTTTTGTAAAATACAATATAGTAACAGTTCCTGAAGGCAGCAAGCAGTAGCTAGGGATAAGACCAAAAGCATGGATGTGCGAATATACTTCAGAATTGTTCTCTGGATTGGAAGATGAATCTGTATTTACTAGCATGCATTTATGGTGATCAAATCTCCAAGTGATCAGAGTATTCTGTGAAGATCAGAAAGGAGGGGCAGGTACAGCATGGGAAAGAAACGGTGTGAGCCTGGATATGTTTATGAAGTCGTTCTAGTCCTCCCACATATATTTTGCTATAATAATGTCAATGTGGCTACATCGTATGTCAAGGTCCAGTACTGCTACAACTTTAATGTGAAATGTAGACTTTAATCTGTTCAAACAGAGATTCTGCTCCAGTGAGTGTGGAGGAGTGGGGGTGAAATATTGTACATCTAGCAAACTTCTGATTATGGGTGAAGCAGCTAGTCAGTGGACCATTCTTGAAATTGCAAAGATGCTGGCCTTTTTTGTGGTTTATGAAGGCAGTCTATATACATGCTTGTTTCCAGTTTTCTTCACAATCAGATTATTAACTACAGAAGTTTCTTTTAGTGGACAGACAGACTCTGCCAGCTCAGCACACCTTTTTTTTTTTTTTTTTTTTTTTTAACCATTCTGTACTAATTTGGAGCCCGTCCGTCATTACTTTAATAACTTAGTCTTTCGGAATGTTTCATTTACAAATGCTTTTATGATTTAGATTGAAGCATCCCCCCAAGTTCTCACATGAGGTGCAGCGTGGTTGGGGGGTGCCATACTGTTCCCATCAGGGATGTGTTCATCCATGGATGAGCTCAACAGCCAAATGTAGCTGGGGACTGTCTGCAGGACCCGGACGGCTGTCCTCCTGTCCTCCTGTCCTCCTGTCCTCCACACTTCGCTGCTCTCCCTCGCCCCACGGCCCTGCTGCTCCTGCCTTGGAGCCACCCGGCTGAAAGCATGATCCAGAACAAACCCCTCCTCCAGTTGTGAGTGCCCAGTGTTTGCCCCCAGCGACAGAACGTGACTGATCTACATTACTTCCACATTTGAATGTCACAGAAATCAAGCCAATATTGTTTTATCACCTTTACGAAAGAAAAATAAAGTTCCAAGCAGATGTCATAACTTGCCTACGGAGGGCCCACGGTTTCTCCAAGGTCACAAAGACGTCACTCCAGGACTCCCTATTTCCCATTCAGTATCATTTTCCTCCAAACCGGTTTCATGAAACAGAATGTCCCAACTCTTTTTAACTACTGGGGTAACACATCAGTAATATAAACAAACAAGGCTTCCATGCATAATTTTATTACTTAGATATGAAACTATAGATACATTTTAAATAAATCTTGCAAGACCCATATGAAGTACTATTTTTTTTTCACCTTGGTGTGTAGAGGGAGACAATCAAAACTGAAATCACCTAGATTGCCTGAGGCCTGCAGAATGCATAATAGGAGTTATGATAATGCAACCTGAGTTGCCAAGCCCTGTGTTCACATATTTTATAGGAGAGAAGGTGTAATTGGCTCACAGAGGGATACCTGCACCGACCATTCTACGGATGCACGGTATGTTAACTAATAAGCCCTTTTTAGAGAGAGCTTTTTATTTCACTGAGTAAAGTAGAATAAAGTGAGTAAATTATCTGCTGTGCTTTACTGTATGGTAAAGAAATTATAAGAAGAGTTCATATTTTTATCAAAAACATAATGTAATTCTTTTTCTAATTGAATTCTTTATTGGTACAATTTATATACATCTCAAAATCACATATAACATTGGGGAATTTGTACCAGTATATGACACAAGTTAATTCTCATTTTTACCCATATCCCTACCCACCCACACCTCCTCACCCCCTTTATACATGCTCTTTTATTTTCTTTCTGTATCATATTTATTCCTTCCCCTCATATAATGTAATTCTTAACAGCTTTAGAAGAATGTTTTAAAAGGTATCCAAAAAAGAGAAGCTTTTCCACACATTTAAATTATTATCACGTTCTCCAGTTTAAGGGAAAGTCCATCATGAGACAAAAGTGTCCCTCTGCAACCCTTGTGACATGGCTTTGGGAGCTTCTACTACTGTAACAGACTATAGAACAGAAAGGACACAACTGCAGACATAAGAGTAAAAGGAACTCAGAAACTCTGTACCCAGTTGCTATGAAGATGTGAGACCTCAATAAAACTTTCTTTCATGAGAGCTGTCAAGTCTTTTCAAAATGCTAAGAAGCCCATCTTCTGAAGCACAGCTGATGACGATATTTCATTGATGCTCTTCATTGCTCTTACGCTAACTCCAGAGGCTCTGTGGAGGCGAGATCGCATATACTAACTGCAGCAAATCCTGATGACTTTCTCAAATGTATTTGTACTGTTTGAAACATAATGACAAGGATTGAATCCCATTCTTCATGTGTTTATGCACAAACCTTCCAGGTATTTTCTTCCACATGCAGCATTACTGTGAATATGCTCAGTAATTTTTTTTTTTATTTTTTGAGACAGGGTCTCGCTTTGTAGTTCAGGCTGGCCCTGAGCTCACTATGTAGCCCAGGCAAGCCGCCACGAACTCAGCAATCCTCCTGTCTCTGCCTCCCCGAGTGCTGGGATGACAGGCGTGAGCCACCACGCCCGGCACTGTGGTATGTGGTATTGATTGCTGGTGGGCGTGAGTCACCATGCCCAGCATTCTATGTTGTTACCGGGATCAAACTCAGCACCTTGCGCTTGCGAGGCAGGTGCCAGAACCACTGAGCTAAATCTCTGGCCCTGTTCAGTAATTTTTTAAGATTATTTTTAGTACCTTTCCCTTGACCATGGCCTTAGTAAATACTGGAAAACAAAAAGCTTTCTGACACAATAAAACAAAAGAAGTACATAATGATTAGATTGGTGGTAGGTTTTGTGGCATAAAAAGCTTTGGAAAGTTATACATCCTAAATAAAATGTGAAAAACGAAAATGTGTGTATATCGTATCTGATATATACAGATTATAACAGATTCATACTACATCTAGTATACTACCCTTTATCTCTTCTGCTTTTAGTTCTGCTTTTGTCTTAATCACCTGCTTTTGGTTTATAGTAAGACTGGTTTTTTTTTATCATGTCAAGACAGTCCTTAACTTGAATATTAAAAACAATCATCAGTATTATACTGGAATGTGTAATTCTGATAAATTTTCTTAATTAAATTCAAGTTGCTTTATTCCCTGAATCATTTAGTGAAACATAAAAACCCTTAACCCTGCAGAATAGGACTTTACTTATGGTTTAAGCACAATGGAGACACATTATCATTACCAAGACTCTGGCAATGAGAATGAATTTTGTTTTGTTATGATACATTTCACTTCCAACTTGCAAGGACATTTACTACACACTTTTGTTTATGATTCAGAGAGCTGTCTGACACTTGGCAGCTTTGTACACTGCGTAAAATTGCACGCTGCAAATTATCTTTTTATTTAGGGGAAAGAAAGAGACATTGAAAACAAAATGTAGAGCTTTCTAAATAAAATGAGACTTTATGCATTTGTTTCCTGCATTCCAAATTTCTACGCTTTCTTGCTATTTCATTTTAAAAGAACTCTTCATTTGAAAGAGTCAATTCCATTTGGAAAATGGGTCCCTGGGCCCATAAAAAGCAAAATGTCTTTATTTCCTGAACAGTAGCCAAAAGTAAAATGGCTATGAAGTATAATTATATAGATGTACAATCAAACATATTTCTAGGTTGTTTCTCACCGTAGGAGAAAATAAAATTCCCCACGCACATTTCCGTCTGTTTTGTAGATGTTTTAACAGGCTCTCCAGCAATTCTCTTTTTGAGTAATAGTTGTTAGTTTCAATTAAATGCATATAAATATATCCTTAATTTTTAGTGTTATTAAATTGTATACCAATATACACTAATATTTTTAAAATTCAGAAACCTGAGGATATGTAAGATAAAGTGTGACTGCTAATTTTCTGTGTCAGAGTGCCTGAGCTAAGAGACAAAACTTTTTTTCCTACTAATGTTTGCAAAGGCGTTTCTAGAAGAGACAAGCATTTGAATCTGTAGACTAAGCGAAGGTCTATCTGCCTCATGAGCCCAGGGGACCATTATCCGTTCGACTGAGGATCCAAACGGGTCAAAATGTTGAAAGAGGGCCAAAGTCATTCGCTCTTCTTCAGTTAGGACATCCATCTTCTCCTCTCCTGAGATGAGGGTGCTTCCGGTCTGAAGTCTTTGAACTCCAGCACCTAGGGCTGCAGTTCTCCCTTTCCTACGAATCTCCTTGCATTCTGATACTTGAGCGGAAATCTCAGGACCAGTTTTCACAGGACTCGAAGCTGAACTGTACACAGCAGCCTCTGCAACCATGTGGGTCAATCACTCATATAAACCTGCTTCAACGTATTTGTCTGTCTCTCCCTCTAATGCTTTGGTTTCTTTGGAATTTATTAATTAGCATGATACCTGCTACTTGACTAGTGAGCTACAAATGGCTATAATTTTTATGATGATAATAATTATATAGTACAAATATTAGTTTGTGCTAATGTAGTTATCTAAACATTATCTGAAAATTTCAAAGTGGGCCCAATGTCTATCTTATTTTCACTGTAAAGGCTTTTAAGTTTTGATTGCAATTAAAGAAGAAGAGCAATACACCATATACAGAAGAAGAAGTCAGACCCCTTCCTTGTTTCTTTGAATAATGCAGTTAGCCAATTTCATCAGGTCAAACCCAGATTTATTTGAGGGAAAGGCTGGTTTTCAAAATTATATTTGATCAGATTTTTCATTTTATTTTTTTTTATGTGAAGACTAGCCAGGTTAAAGTATGTAATTGCAAAACTTAGGGTAATGTTAGAGTTATCCTTTTCTAGCAGTTGGCGTTAATTGCAATGTGTCAAGCAAGGAGACAGACATACAATCTTTCTAGTCTTGCTATTAATTCTGTTTTAAAAAATAATAAAAATCAATCCAGGCCGGGCGTGGTGGCTCACGCCTGTAATCCCAGCACTCAGGAGGCAGAGACAGGAGGATTGCTGAGTTCTAGGCTTGCCTGGGCTACATAGTGAGCTCAGAGCCAGCCTGAACTACAAAGCGAGACCCTGTCTCAAAAAGCAAAAAAAAAAAAAAAAAAAATCAATCCAGGATGAAGGTACAAATTATGTTTTGAATATTTTAGGAGTTTCCACTGAGGCATAATAATCTGGGTTGAAAAAAATTCAAGATGGAAACATACTGCTGTACCCAGTTTCCACATTAAGAAAAGATCTTCAGAGGGAGAAAAAATTAACTAAGTAGTAGACACTCGTTCTTTATTTCCTCAGTGTTCCTGAAGAAATATATCTAACAAAAGATGATTTTGAAATACAAAGATGATTTATGTGGGAAGAGCACATGTCCAAAAGGCATTTTTTTAGCATTCAAACTATGGCTCATGTGAGCCTGTGAATACTGTTGGAATGGTTTTTTCCAAAATTTCAATACAGCTCTGTCGGGTCAAAGGCAGCATTCCCAGCACTGCCAAACATGAAGCGAGAACAGCTGCTCATCGAGTGCAAGGGATAATTTTCCATTTGTTAGAATCTACTTTTGTGTCTTGGATAAATTCTCTAAATTTCCACTCCCACAGGTTTGAACACTTTTTAATTATGTTACCAAGTACTTTTCTTTAGGCCTAATGAGCTTGATCAAAACTATATTATTGTAGTATTACTTAACATGTTCCAGAGAAAAGAAAATGAGGAGAAACTTAGAAACTTGCTTTTTGAAATAATGAAATAGCATGAGAAAGAAAAAGAGAGGGGAGAGAAAAGGAGTACGGAAGAGTGAATCAGAGATAGACCAAGCTTTTTCACAAATATTGATTTTTAAAAACTATTACAATGTATCAAGAAATAATATATTTTGATAAAGTAAAATCCTTTTAATAAATTCTAGTTCTTAATGGAAAATCTACCAGTAAAATATACCAGAAATCATAGTCTCCCCATACTTGGAAATAATTTTAGCAAACATATAGATTTAACAAAAGTTCCATTTATAGTAGCACCAAAGAAGAGAAAGTACTCAGGAATGTATTTCACCATATTTCAACACACTTCACATGAAATGTTCAAAACTTATATGCACAGAAATTGAAAGCACTTCAGAAAGACAAAAAAGTAAATTCAGACAAATAGGAAGTTTTCCTTGGTCTTGATGTCTCAGTACCATGAAGAGACAATAGTGGGAGACAGACCTTAATACCTAGATCACAGCCATTCTATTCAGCTCTGTCTTCTGCGTTGGCCAAGGAGCAAAAGTACTACAACAGAATAGAACTGACAAGCTCAGAGGTTTCTGTTTCTAAGTGATTTGTTCCTTCCAGTAGAATCTGAGCCCTTTGTGTGGGGGGGATTGGATTTCAGAACTGAGACAGCAAAAGTACAATCTAAAAAGTCAGGTAAGAGAAGCATACTCACTTAAATGTGGTATGAACCTGAAGGAATTAATCAGTAAAATAATAAACTCCTAACAGGATATTTGTATTAGTATTTTAGGAGAGAAAACAAATACTTAACAGTTTTACAAACTAGGCAATTTATAAGTGAAAAATCAAAAACAAAAGTCTAGTTAACGAGGAAAAATGAGAATTAAATTGTGTCATATACTGGTACAACTTCCCAATATTGAGTGGATCATGATGCGTATATACAAGGTACCAATATATAAAATTTTTAAAGAAAGTTTAGTCTATGATATCTCCTTTTTTGATACACTGAGTTTATTGGTATATTTTAGGAATACATTACGGTCATATTCATCATTGAGAATGTGTACCTGTACATGATATATCTTGATTCTTATTTTTCCTATTCCTCTGCCCTCCCTCCAGCCTCTCCACCCCACTATATACAAAAGCTCTTCTTTGTTTTTTCTTGTTACTATCAAAGTTTTTTCTTTTACTTCTTTGCTTCTCCTGCCCTCAACCAGCTCCCCCTTCCCGCTGAACATTTTCTTTTATTTTACAATACCTATCATATATTCTCAGTTTTTCACACTGAAATGATATAGTTTTTACATGTGTCCTGTTCATTTCACTTGTGAGTATGGTCTCAAAGTACATCCTTTTAGCTACAATTGTCTGAGTAATACTCTGGCATCAAGAATGATAAATTAGCCTGTATCACTGTAACAACATTGCTAAAAGAAAATGTAGCAAAAGCCTTTTGAATATAATATGAGTGCTTATAAAATAATATCTTGAAGTTATTAGAAAAGGACATTCTTATGAATAGAAATACAAAAATATATATCCCTGATTTAATCTGTACATTGAATATATCTATATCTGCATACAGATCAAGTCTTAAATTTATCAATGCTAGCAAAAGAAAGCTAAATTTAATGTGGGAAAGGACATATGATAATGGCAACACTTTTTGGAGAAAATAAGAGGAAAACTATGTAAAATTGAATGAAGTGCCATGGTATCTGTGTATAATATACAATGATAGCTATTTATGTATTTTCTGAATTATAAGAATTAAACCTCAGTGCTAGGAATTTAGCTCAGTGGTTCCAGCCCCTGCCTTGCAAGCACAAGGTTCCAAGTTCAATTCCCCCATACAAAAAAGAGAGAGAGAGAGGGAGGGAGGGAGGGAGAGAGGGAGGGAGACAGACCTCAGTTGAAAAAGAACAGATTACTTAATAAATTCTATTGAGATATTTGCTATGTACTTGACTCATTCTTTCAGACTTTAAACAAAATGTACATCACTATAAACTATTAAACAAAAACATAAGACAACATCCCTATGCCATTTGCTGGCAAGGTTGTGGAGAAAAAAGAACCCTTCTCCACTGTTGGCGGGAATATAGACTGGGTAGCCATTATGGTGATCAGTGTGGAGATTCCTCAAAAAACTAGGATTAGAGGTATCATTTGACCCACCTATTTCCCTGCTGGGGATAAACACAAAGAATTACAAGATTCGTATCACTGTGACATATGTGCACTCATGTTTATAGCAGCTCAGTTCGTGACAGTTAAATCTTGGAAACAACCCACCTGACCATCAACTGGAGACAGGACAAAGAAGATGTGGTTTGTGTGTTTCTAATAAAATGGAGTATTACTCCACCATAAAGAATGATGAGGTTGAGTCATTTATACTCAAATGGATGTACCTTAAGGACGTACTCATAAGTGAAACAAATAGGTCACAGATGTGTAAATATCATATCTTTTTCCTGGTATGAGAAACTGAAGTTGTGAATGAGTTCTAGAATGCATGACAGGTATTATGGAAAAGTAAATATTTAAAGGGAAATGGGGTTTAGGGGTAAGTAAGGAGGGGAAAGAAAAAACTGATGGTCAAAAAAGGAAACAAAGCTTGTGTATATAGGGACGGGGGGTTGTAGGGTGGGTAGGGGAAGGGGAAAAATGAGAATCACATCATGCCATATACTGGTACAAATTCTCAACGTTGACTGTAATTGTGATGAGTATATATAATGTACCAATAAATTAAATTAAAATATAAAAATAAGATAAAAAGATATAAAAGTTGAAAATCTAAGAGCAATAATGATAATCAAAGTTACATGGGAATGTAAATGAATCTTATGTATGAAATAGCATTAAAAACCAACAAAAACTCTATTGCTCATGGAATTAAAAGACAACAAACTTGAATGAAAAATTATTTTTTATTTTTTTTATTTTTTTTGAGACAGGGTCTCCCTTTGTAGTTCAGGCTGGCTCTGAGCTCACTATATCGCCCAGGCAAGCCTTGAACTCAGCAATCCTCCTGTCTCTGACTCCCAAGTGCTGGAATTACAGGCATGAGCCACCACACCCGGCACTGTGGTATGCGGTATTGATTGTTGGTGGGCGTGAAGAGTGTGAGTCTCCACGCCCAGCACTGTATGTGGTTTCCGGGGATCGAACCCAGGACCTTGTGCTTGCGAGGCAGGCGCCGGAACCACTGAGCTAACCCTCCGGCCCGAAAAATTATTTATTTATAGATAAAAGTAAGCAAACAAATACAAAAATGTTTTGAGGAATAGCACAGCTAATTTGCCTATACAGAAAAACAAATAAACATTTGAAAAGCTGTCTAATCTTCCTAGGCAACATGAGCATGCAAATTATAATAACTGAAATAATTTTTCTACCTTTTATGTTACTAAAAGTTAAAACATTATGAATATAAACTATAAATATGTGGAAAACCAGATATAGCCATCCCCTGCTGGTAGCTGTATAAATTTATACAGCTACTTTGAAGGGCAGTCTGGTAATGCTCAAAACTTTTAAATATGCCTACTGTATAATGCAATAATTCCCTTTCAACTTCAGAAAAATAATCATACATATCATATTTGTCATCTATATCTCCAATGAAGTATATACTAGAATATAAATTTTAAATTAATTTCCATCAAGAGTAAATGATAAATAAAATCTATTTTTACATTTGAATAATGTATAGGAGTTAAAAGTGAGAAGTATATTTATGATTATTTAGATTAAGTAAAACTTCAAGATATTTTATCAATGAAAAGCGAGTTGAAAATTCAAAAAATATCATTAATGAAAACTTAAGCTTAAAAGTGTCATTATATGTGTGTTTTTATTATTTAAGGAAAGCAAATTAATTGATATAATTGGGGTTAGCGGTATGAATGCATATATGTTTTATTTGTAAACTTTTGTTTTCACAGTAGTAACTGGATGATGTACTTGAAGAACAAGAAGAGATGATGCATGAGATAGGAATATGGGTGGCATTAAGCATCAGTAAGACATGATTAAACTTGCAAAGTTTAATTAAAATACTAATCATACCCTATTTTATATGTCTAGGAACCCAAGGAAGTTCTGCTAAAATATCTTTTTTGGTAAGAGTCAATATTGCTACAGCATCTTTGGAGGATGAATTTCAGGCTGCTTTACCACATTAGACACATTTGTAGTTTTTGAGGATTTTTTTATACTATGTATCTTTTTATTTTACAAAAAAAAATAGTTAAAGACATGTTAGTTAAAAGCACAGGTATCACCTTACTCCAGAAAGAATGGCTGTAACAAATCTAATAACCAATGCTGGTGAAGATGTGTGGAGAAAAAAAGAGATTCTTTTACACTGTTGGTGGGAATGTAAATTAGTACATTCTCTATGGAAATCAGTATGGAAGGTCCTCAAAAAATTAGGCAGCTCTATTAAACAGTGACAGACATACGAAAACTGAATTGTTAAAAATAATCAAGATACAAAATTTTTAAATTCCAAGTGTAACCACCACAAGATGTAGTATCTTAATCTTAAAATTAAATAAGTCTTAAAAACCCAAAGGACCAATTAATATTTTGAAGGATTAAGGTGCCTCTAAAGTGACATTTATAATTAACACATATATACTCATAGATACAATCGAGTAGGAAAATGTACTAAGAATGGAATAGAGAACCATAGGGGCCATTTTGTCTCTGAAGCGTGTGAAAAGAACTGGAGGAAAGCCACAAGAGGAGGAATTAGCCAAGTCACCGGGTCCCAGTGCAGCTTTGTGACTGATCTTCACTTCTATCCTGAATATCTCTGTACTGCGCTCTTTTAAATATATTTTAGTATTATCCTGATTTAGAGGCTCAGGGTGGCATAAATAAATGTGAATAGAAGGGAAAGTATTTCCTTATTTATGATTTCTGTGAAATTTGCTCAAGAACTGATGAGTGGAATGAAAGCTTACATTTTTTAGAGAAAAACAAAATGTAAAACCTTAAGCCTCACGATGAGGTTTAAGGCAAATATATGTTTTACCATAGAAATAATTTTTTACTAGTACTTTTGAGGGTGAAATTTTAATGTAAGAAATTAGATGTAACATTTACCTGATAAAACTAAATGTTGATATCTTGATAAGTCATTTGGAAGCAGGTGGCTGGGCTGCCCAGCACCCAAAGTAAGAACTGCAGTGGCAGAACAGTGCCACATACCATCAGGACTAGTCCTTTTAAAATTAGAAGAATAAAATATCGGGGGCTGGATACTGCAGACCAAAGCCAAGTTATTTGCTCATCTTTCTAGGGATGTCAAGGCATGACGCTGGCTTCTCCTTGTTCCAGACAAGGTCTCATCAGGGAGATGGGAAGGCCTGGAGGAGGAGAAGCCAAGCTCGCTCTTGTATAATCAATCTTTCACAAGAATGAATCAGGGTTCCACGCGCACTACAAGCCCAAGGGCCATCTCCTTAATGGTCTAAATGCTTTCCACTAGACCTCGCTCCACAAGGCCCCACGTGCCAAAGTGGACACCACGCTCACAAATAAACCCTCGAGGCATGAACCAGTTAGAACCGGAGAGCCGCAGAAGCAGCCTTTGGGACGGAAGGAAAGACAAAGAAGAGGCAAGATGAGAAAACACGGGAGAGGAACGGTCAGGCCGCAGGGGCTGTGGACCAACTCCCCCGGGGAGACGCGGGGACTCGCACCATCCGCCGCTCAAAGGCCTGAGCTCCGCTCTTCCCGTCTAGACCCGGACAGGGTGGGGCTGAGCGAAGCGGGACGGAAACAGCAACCGTCCAGAGCTTAGCACGTCTGAGGTGCCTTTCGGAGGCCGAAGCAGGCAGAGGAATTCTCAGGGAAGACCTCGGATCCGCCGTCCTGCGGAGGGAGGTCACGGCACAGTGCGTCTGAGGCGCCACCGCCTGTGTGACCCCCTGAGCAGCCACCAGTTCCGGGAGACACTGAGTTACAAAGTCTCCATAGGCTGATGTCATTACTGAGGATAACGATGTATTTATTGGATTGCCAAAAAGTAACAGATGAGGTAAAAGCTAAACAAAAATGGCAGTCTCGACAACCTGCAATTCTCTGACTGGTGAACAAAGTCTACATCGATACAAATTGCAGAGAAGAAAGTTAATCACCAGAAAATTGCAGCCCGGCCCACGCGTCCGTTCTCGTTTCTCTGGCGTTGCGCAAGGGTCGACACGATAGCGCGAGAGGCGGGGTCGATACGAGGCCCACGCGAGGGGAAGGAACAGAGCCGGAGGAAGCCACAGAGCCGCATCCCTTCAGGGTATCACAGGGCCGCCGAAACAAGAGGCTATGTGTGTCCCTGTGCGTGTGCGTTCACGTGTCATGGGTGTGCAAACATGTAAGCACAGATCAGCCTCCACAGACTTTCACAGGAACAGTCACTGCATGACATTATTGCTCTTTGTCAAGACATAGTCGGAGGTTGTCTCCGGGATGGTTTTCTTCCTTTATTCAGCCCTGTATTCTTTTCTCCCTCAGAAGGACCAACAGTATCACTGTGATTCCTAAAGCACAGTTAACAATATGAACGAACGTTAACGATTCAACAGAGACTGAGGAAAGCACAGTGCCACGCGAGGCCTCAGTTCTCGCGAGACCTAACGGTGTACACCGTCCCCGGAAGTGGCACAATGGCGTGTCCCGCGATGGGAAAGCAAAGACACCGGCTCGCAAAGCACAGGCTGGACCTGCAGGCCCCGCTACGGATGATGACTGTGTCAACACAAGCACACTTTTTATGATGCATTAAAATGATTTTGAGATTCAGTACACAGAGGCGAAATTAGTAACAGATGCACATGAATTGTGTACTTCAAAATGGAAGACATGAGGAAAGCCTCATCAGTATATATTCAAGTCATACCGAAAACATTAAATCTACGTGAACTATCTTTACGTGAACATCAGTGAATACTGTCCCTGGGGCCCTTGTGGGCCCGTGCGCATGCGTCCGCGTAGCTTCCTGGAGAGCAGTTCTGTGCAACGCAGGGCTTCACTGAAGAGGTGGCCGTGGCGTGGCAGAGCGGCACGGCGGTCTTACAGCTCCGCTGCTGGTGTCCCCAAGGCCTCGTGCGCTCAGAGCTGAGGTTTGGGGGAGGTGACCGAATCCGATGGGCACGACGCCCGTCGCTGCATTCGTCCCATGATGAGTTCGTAGTTGAGTGTGATGTCGGGAGGTGAAGCCAAGCGTGAGGGCTGGGCTAGCGGGAGCCTGGCCCACAGGGACGGATCCACTTCCTTCTTCCCCGAGTTCATCTCCCTCCACGCCTCGGGCTGTTTCTCCCACAATGCCCCGCGGCCGCGCGGCCCTGCCTTGGAGCCAGACAGCCACGGACTGAAGCCTGTACGAACGGCTGAGCCAACATCAATCTCTCTCCCTTACATTATGAGCGCTGGGTATTGTTCCTCAGAAGGGAGAAAATGACTAAGGTAGGTAACTTTACATTTTTAATACCGTCTATTTGAAAATGACTTTCCAAACCAGCTTATGTTATTACGTGGAGATTTGCCTCATATGCTAACTATTCTCATGTCGGATTTTAAATCTGTTAATTTTAATACTAAAGTAATAAATTTGAAGTTTAAAAAAACCACTTGGTGTGCCTGATTATCCTTAGTGCCCTATTTTTTTTTTTTTTTTTAACCTTTACAAGTAAAAAGAGCCTGAAAGGCCACCCAAAGGGAGAGACGAGGAAGAACGATTAGAAGAGTTTCGGAAAACTCCCTACTTAACAAAAATCTCCACATTTCTCATACGTTCTAGTAAGCCAGGCAGTCAGAATTACAATCCTTTGGAGATGATATTAAGCAAAACCATGACTCTCAAGGCTTCAAGCACCCACCCATACTATTTGTTACTCAGAATGTTTGGAAAATATCTGCTTCTAAAATGAGTTAACACTGTATAATCAGTCGATTCAGTAAGGTCAGTATTAGCCTCATTTATACAGTAAGGGAATTTGGGGTTTTACTTTTCCCCTCACCTGCTTACCTGCAAGGACAGACTTTGTCACCGACTCTGACCAGGCATGTGCACAAGCAGATGTAGTCTCGTGATCTGAAGTCTCCCGGACACATGCAGGAAAAGCGGCAAACGGGGGACAAGAGAAAAGCAAGGAGAAAAAGCATAGAAGAGATGGACGAGGCTAGAGAGTCTCAAACAGCCCGTTCTCTAGGATATTTTAGAGAAAAGTCAAGGGAAGGTGTAATGACACGAAATGAGAAAAGTCGTAGAAAAAGGATGATAATGGTCAAAACAAAACAAAAAAACTTTATAACGGCATCCTTGTGGGAAAAAAAAATGGCTTTAAAAAATACCTAAATGTTAGACTATGTGTATGAATATTATAAATAAAGTATCTGTAACCAAAAAAGGCCAATGTTTGGAAGGATTATGTGGGCATTTTCAAATAGAAGCATAACACTAATTTCCAATTAGCACATGATTGCTTTAAGAAAGAGGAAAATGATAGATTATTTCAGGGTGATTGAGAAGCTCTTTCAATGAGGTATGTGAAGAATATCCCCTAGTAACCTATTTTTGTTAGTATTCTGCTTATCAAATTTTTCTAAAGCAAGTACAAATAACCTCTTTCAAAAA
Organism: Thryonomys swinderianus; assembly: GCA_004025085.1. Taxonomy (NCBI): domain Eukaryota; kingdom Metazoa; phylum Chordata; class Mammalia; order Rodentia; family Thryonomyidae; genus Thryonomys; species Thryonomys swinderianus. The sequence continues at coordinate 8,956 of PVIC010000548.1, read as the reverse complement.
TCATAAAAACATATACCACTGAAATCCAAATTAATGAGCTTTCACTAAACTACATTATGATTCAGAATAAAAAGCTACTTAACTGCTAGATTAAGCAGAGAATTTAATAAACAGAGCAAGGCTTTGTATTCCACTGGGTAATCCATGCTGAAAGGAAACATTTCCATAAATGTTGTCTGGATCATTGCTCTTGCACAGACATCCACCACTGAGCTCTGGGGGCTTGATTAGTAAATTGAGACCCTTCTACACCAGCAGCAGAGTCGTGCAAGTGCCTCAGTGAGGTGCTAAGTCATTTCAAGTCATCTCATCCACATCCAGAGAATCTGTGAGTTCTTTGGTCTCATGCATGTTCAGAGGGTTAATTAGGGAATTTTACATTTCATAGAAAGCCTGACTACCAAACTACATAGTATCATTATTTACATAATTTCCCCCATCACTTATTTTCTTTTTCTCCCAAACTTTATAGAGGAAAAAAAAAAAAACGGTTAATTTTTTGAGCTGCATCCCCATTGAGACAGTCACCAAAGCAAAGCAAATTCTTCATAGCGTCTGCGTTGGTGACAGCAGCCTGCTGCCTCTCTTCTGTGTTTTCACTTGCCTATTTACTGGCTCCCTGCAGATTTCTTTTTAAGGAAACTTCAGAGTCACAGGAAAATACCTCGTTTTTGTAGTTACTGGGCATGCTCAGTACTCAAGGTCATTCTTTAGTTCTTCCTGGAATCTTAAAACTTGAACATTCCAGATAACAGATTTTATTTTGGTTTTGCACAGCTCCTTCTATATTCTCACAGTGATTCCTATTTCCTACTGGGAGAAAAGATATGAAAATTTTTTTCTTGCTTCTAGGGAGCAACTCATTTTTATGTCCGGCAAGTGGAGATTAAACCCTTCATCCTTTGTAGAGCTAAAGTTTCACCCAGAAGTACGAACAAGAAAAAGGCAAAAGTAAAAAAGTTGAGAGAAGAACTCTGACAAAATAAAATTATTTAAAGACTCCACATCATGAACCTAAATGACAAATGGAATTAGATTAGAAGTATGACTTTAAACACTTATGTATCAGAATTTTAACTTTACAAATATGGAGCAAATTACGCACTAGTATACAACAAGCATCAAAATTCATCTTCAAATTGGTCAAAGGTAACTGATATTTTCTAAAACTTGTAAGTGTATTATATTGACCACTTTTCTTAATTTTTTTAAGTCAACTCTTCTTCTCAGAAGGGTAATCACAGAGCAGTTTGCAGCTAATTTACTTCCTCTGCAAAATGAACTGTTTCAATATACAGATCTTAGTTTGTCTGATGTGAGGGTAAAAACTGTTTTCACTTTTGCTATAGAAAATCAGTTCCTTGTTCATGAGTGAAACGCATAGCTCTAAAAAACCTGTAACATGAGGCTGTAGTTTTCTAAGTACCTGTACAATAAACATTTTCAAAAATCATAGCAATTTATCTTCAGTGGGTGAGAGGGGAGAAAAGTAATCAGGGAAGATGTGGAGCTACTTCATTAAAGGAAAAGAAAGGACGCTCATGCTCTTCGGAGCCCAAGGCCACTAGAGGCGGGGCTTGAAATTCAGTTCTGCCGCCTGTGAGCGCCGCGGGCCTCCGGACCTCAGTCTCCTGACCTTGTGTGTGAGCAAAGCCCCACATTTCACAGCATTGTTGCCTTTCGCTTTTTTAAAAATGTATTTTCTATTCCTTCGTATGATGTCTTTATTGCTATGTTCATCACCTTGAGCTATAAGTAGAAGGACAAAAAGAAGGGTTCTCTTCCCGTGGGAAATCAGAGCCCACTCTGAGCCTGTTGCCGCAATTCTTTGATAAGACGGCGAGTGTCCAGTTTTGTTAACAGGATAACAAAAGTAACGGAAATTAGACGGTTGTGTTTTCTGCTAGTGGGAATCAAACTCAGAACCGGGAGTCGGTGACACAGGTACAGTGCAACTGAGCTAAATCTCTACCCTGACATGGTTTCAGATGATGTTCTAACGCCAGAGGCAAGTCATTCTCTCTGGGGTATTTCCTGAAAATTTGTTTTTTTGTTTTTTAACTCACAAACTTCAAACTACTCCCTCACCCTACATGTAAACCCAGATCGAAATTTGTAATGCTAAGTATTTATAGACTTGGTTTTGATTTCTCTCCAAGCTTTATTGGTGAATATTGGAAGCCCTACATCTCCATATTTGGCAATTATAATTTATATGTTGTCACATTTATAAAGAAGCACATGAGAAGGACTGGGGACATCTGTGGAGAGATAAACATCCTTGGACCTCAGTTACGCTTCCTTCCTGAGGAAACTGTTACTCCCTGTTATGATATAAATTGTCTGATTGTCTAGATTACAGAAAATGGTCTGCTTTTGTCAGAGGTTTATATCCTGTGAAGTCAATAAAGCCTAAGCTTCAGGCCTCTTTTGTTGACACAGGTCTTTTCCAAGACTCTGCACCCAGTTCCATTTCTGTAAACTTTAAAGAGGAAGAAAAAGAAAAAGAAAAAGAGGAAGGAAGGAAGGAAGGAAGGAAGGAAGGAAGGAAGGAAGGGAGGGAAGGAAGGAAGATAAAGGAAAGAAAAAGAAAGAAAAAGAAAGAAAGAAAGAAAGAAAGAAAGAAAGAAAGAAAGAAAGAAAGGAAAAAAGGAAGGAAGGAAGGAAGGAAGGAAGGAAGGAAGGAAGGAAGGAAGGAAGGAAGGACTGACCTACAGTTGCATAAAGAATCTGGGTCTATTTCAAATACCATCTAACTATTGCTTTTTCTGAAAAACATTACAGAAAACCACTACTGCTGAAAATGTCAAAGACATTTGTCAGTGTTGGTAATTTTATGATTAATTCTCACTATTCATTGAGGCCTTCTTTTTTTACTTTTTCCCTATAGATATTTTATGAGCATTATATTCAACCTGCACAAGGTCTGTGCACTGTAAGGAGCCGAGGGAGAGGCACGCCAATACACGGGGCCCTGACAGCGATGCGGCCCATGATCTGATTTGCCTCAGACTAGTTCTGTTTGTATGACATCATGCATCAGCAGAATGAAACAGCTACTCTTACAAAATCTTTTACATACCACTAGACACTAAATGAAAATCGATAGAACAGCAAAGTGAGTTGGCATATGGCTTCTAAATTGTTTATTTACTTATAGGTCATGTTATGTCAAAACACATCTGAATTTAAAACACCAAATAATTCATTTACAAGTAAGGTAATAGTCTGTCAAGTCTGCATGCTGGGAACATTAGTGGAAGATGAATTAACCAATCAACAAGGTGGTTAAATGTTAGAAGCTACAACATCAGAGAGGGTGAGTGTTAATTCAAATACAGTTAAGTGGTATTAATGGGGTAAGTGAACTATGTTTCAAACTTTGAAAATAAGTATAGAATGGTCCCAAAATGCTTCTGGAGTATATGTATAGAGTCAGCACAGTTTCATTTCGCAGGGCAGGTGGATTTCCACTGTAGACCTTGCACCTAACATGTATGCAAACATTCTGTAAAGCTGGGCAATGGGAAGCATTTTCTATAAATTTATAAATCCCCAAGAGTACACTAATCTCTGTGTTTCAGGCTCAAGGAGCTCGGAAGTCTCTCAGTCCATATATCTGGGCTAAGTTCACATTTTCTAATCTGAGGAGACTGAAATGAGAGGGCACATTAATTATATTGCAAGAAAAAGCTAAATGTCAAATGTTTCTTATATGCTCATTTCCTGTGGGTAGCCTGTTTTTCCTTCCAGCAAAGCTACAAACGAATTAAAAAGAAAAAAGAAAAGGTGTGGGATCAGAAATTGAGCACAATGACATAATTCCTGGTATTTAATTGGTGCTAAAAAAAAACCCTTTACTTTTCTTCATAGTGATCAGGATTGAACTGAGGGCCTTCGCACGAAGCTACAGCCCAGGCAGGCCCTTTTCTTATTTACTGATTTATTTTTTGTTTTGTGATAGGGCCTTACTAAATCACTAAGCTGCCAGTCTGGATTCAAATTTGTGATTCTTCTCCCTCAACCTCTCATAAAACTGATATTATGGGCATGTTCCACTATGACGGGCTTCAATTAACATTTTTTATTGAGTAAATGAGAGAACGAAAGAGGCAGCCACTTGTGGTGTCAGAAGCCTATAATCCCATCCGCCTGGCAGCCGGAGGCAGGAGGACTGAAAACCGAAGGCCATCCTGAGCCATTCAGTGAGAGACTCTTTCAAAGTAAGACATAAAAAGGATTGAGGATGTACCTTAGTGACAGACCACACCTAGACTGACGCCTAGTATTAGAGTAAGTATGTGTGTTTGTGACAGAGAAGGAGACGGGAAAGCAAAAGGGAGGAAGGAAGGAGGGAGGGAGACTAAGGCACTCTGTTTTGTGAGGGGATTCTTTGTGTGTTTTGTTTTGATATGCAGCTTCCTCAATCAGTTAAACTGGTCTACATGCCATTTCTGCAAAGTCACTGTATCCATGTGCCTCTCTGATTTTCGTTTTATGCTTTCATGACTCCTCTGACTAGGACATTCTTTTTTCACTACAACGTCCATACATTGTCACGCCTCCTGCCCACAGTCACTGCAATTCTTTTTCCAGTGAATACTCACTATTCATGTTCAGTCCAAGTCTGAGGGCTGTCTGTTGATCATTCTCTTTTATCTTTCACCTAACTATATCCCAAAATTGTCCATTTTGGTTCACATATTTCTGAAACTGATCATTTTTTATTTTCACCACCATCTGAAACAAGCTAGGATGTTCTCGTACCTGAGTAACTATACTGGCCTGCTAACTGATCCCGCAAATGCACTTTGTCTGTCCCTTCCCACACTGTCTCTACAGCGTATTACGTTTCCTTGAAGATGAACTGAACTTGTGCAACCCCACCATTCTCTACCCCAAACACTTTGATGGCTTTTGTATTTGTCAACTTTTCAGTTGTTACAAACAAATACTTGATATATACAATTTGAAGAAGAAAATGTTTAGTTTAGTTCATGTTTTTCAGAAGGGTCAGTTCATGACCTAAAGACTTGAGATGCGAACAGCATGGCAGAAGGGTGTGGTAGAGAAGGCTGGCACCAGGCACAAGGCAGGAGAGCCAGAGAGGAAAAGGCCAGGGACCAGCTACGGCCCCGAGGCCATATCCCTAATACACCAGATGCACCCAGAAATGTGTCTTACTAATTTTCTAGGAACCTCTTACTCTAGTCAAGTTGATAGCAAAGACTGACTGACACAGACTCACTGGAACACACTTAGACACATGGTGCGGGCTTTCACTAGTTACATGGGCTGGCGTCTACGTCACGCTCCCCTTGTACTGAACTTTGGGAGTCCCCATCCTTCCCCCATCCTTCCCCCAGTTCTAGGCTCACTGGGATTTTCCTTTTATTTCTTTGACCAGGTCACAGAACACTTATATAATAAATACCACTCTTTTCCACTCCTTTTAAATACCAGCTCAATCTTCCTGTGAGAATCCTTTCTCGTTAACCTCTGTCCCAGTACATGCAGTCTTTCTACCACGGTTTCTCGGAGTACTAGTGAATCTCTCCTCAGTACTAGCTATCAGAGTCAGCCATTTATTTTGTCTAATCTTTGGATGTAGGTACACAAGGGATGAGGACTCTAATCAAGGAGATGGTGATAAGAATGATTCCGGTCCTCAGCATAAACTCAACTCTATTAATACAGGATTTTAAAGAGCAAAGGTGGGAAATCTTAGGCCATCTCTATTTGCTGATTGACTTTACCTAAGTGAAAGGTAAACCTGTTGCTTTTTTATGGCAAGAGGGAGTCTGGCCACGTGGAATAAAACTCTGGCTCCAGTTAAGCTCCTGTTTTCCCATAGTCCAGGTGACAAAGACCTATCATTCTTGTTTATGTTTCAGAGAGATGACACCTAGGTCCCTCAGAAAGGCCACTGTGGATTACAGCAGAGACAGACAATAGGGGCACTTTATAAGGATTTGCCTGTCAAAGGGGCAGAAAAAAAAAGTGCTGTTTTTCTGAAGTAAAAGTTCTAAGAAAGGAAAAGTCTTCAGAGCCTGAAGGCAGCAAGTAGGCTGTCTACCCTTCAGTCACGCTGCGGGAATATTTAGGCTGCTTCAGTCAATACACTGCTCCCTGACGACGCTGTCTCAAGAACTCCATCATATGTAAAATTTAACTCAAAATAGCCTTGAATCCTTTCCCTGTTTCTGGCCACCGAGACCATCGCTTTCCTCTGTGCCCACCAGGCTGTGAGACAGACGTCTTTCAGCGAGATCCATCAACACACAATGTTCAAACCTCTCATTCCAGCCAGTTTCTCTTTCCGCGTGGGTTCCACCAAGGTGAGGAAGTTTCCTGCGCTCACTTTTGCTCACTCCACACTCTGCACAGGACTTGACTACAGAGAGAATGCATTTCCTGTCTGGATCCTGAGTCAGAAAAAGACTAGGTGAACGAATAACTGAATAAAGGAATGTTTTCAAACACATTAGCATCCTAATCTGCTGTTTAAAAATCTGCCAGCATTTTATCAGACCTGTGAATTGTTCTTGTCATCGTAATCATGAGTGGAATTAATAGCAAACTTCCACATGGATTTAGTATTTCTTTGTCCACTCACGTCTTTCAGTGAAGTCTCACTTTAAGTACTGAGCACACTGCCAGCAAGTACAGTATTTTTCATAAAGGCTATTGTAGGCAAAACAAGAACCCAAACACAAGCGTATTTTGTAATACGTAGAAAGCACAAATGGGATCTCCTCCTACTAAAAAGCTTCTGCACAGCAAAAGAAGTCACTGTCACCACTAAAAGACAACCAACATCAACATGGGAAAAAATCTTTACTAGCTGTTTCTCAAAGGGCTACTACCTAGAATATATAAAGAACACAAACAAATCAGTCCCCACCCCCAAGTTTAAAGACCTAATTCAAAAATGGGCATCTGAAATGAACAGACACTTCTCAGAGGCAGAAGTAAAAGCAGCCAAGAAGCATATGAAGAAATGTTCAACATGACTGGTCACTTGAGAGATGCAGATGAAAACAACACTGAGATTTCATCTCACTCCACAAAGAATGGCTGCTACTGCAAAATTAACAAGCAATAAATGCTGGCGAGGCTGCAGGGAGAAGGGAACCCTTCTCCACTGCTGGTGGGATTGTAGACTTGTGCAACCATTGTGGAGATCAGTGTGGAGATTCCTCAGAAAACTAGGATTAGAGGTCCCATTTGACCCTGCCATTCCCCTGCTAGGAATATACCAAAAGGAATTAAAAGAATCATATTGTAAAGTTATATGTACACCCATGTTCATAGCAGCTCAGTTTGTAATAGCCCAATCTTGGAAATGACCCAGATGCCCATCAACTGGAGACTTGATAAAGATGTGGGTTTTTTTTTTAATAAAATGAAGTGTTACTCTGCCATAAAGAATAACAAGTTTCGTTCATTTATGTGCAAACGGATACACCTTGAGGACATACTAATAAGTGAAATAAATAGACACACATATGTAAATACTCTATCTTTTCTCTGGTATGAAAACCTGTAGATGTAAATAGTTCTAGGATATATGATATATTTTGTAAAATAGGATATATTCAAAGGGAATGTGGTGGGGGATTTAATGAGGGAAAGAACAAGTATGATTCAGAAGGAAAAAGAAACAGCATATATATTAGGGGAGGGGGATTGTGGATGGGCAGGGATATGGATAAAAATGAGAATTAACTCATGTCATATACTGGTACAAATTCCCCAATGTTGAGTATGACTGTGAGCTGTATATAAAATGTACCAATAAAGAATTCAATTAAAAAAAAGAGAGAGCACACACCAGGGTGGAAAGAGGTCAAAGTTGCAGAGTCAAGCAGACATCAGGGGTAAAGGTGAAGGGAGCAGAGGGAACCAGAACGTGATGAGGAAGAACACAGATTTGTGGTGCAGCATATGGTCAGAAGGTCAACACCATGAGGAAGTTGTGCATATGTCCCATGCCCCTAAAACCCACCAGATCGAGGAGATCACAAAAGCATCCACTCCAAGCCTATCAGCAGCATTTTTACCCAGAAAAGCATGACAGCATGAAATGTAGGTCTAGCTCTTAGCATTGAAGATCTGTACAATTCCTCTTGATAAGTTAAGTGAAGGAGAATTTTATCTTCTTATTCAAAAAAGTGCTGTGTTCATCAACACAAAACCTTCCTGTTAAAAATGTATTGCACCTGTTAGGAATTTGATGTGAGAATAAAAGTTTAGGTGAGACTAAACACTTTAATTGGAACCTAATCAGTCATCCATGAAATAAAAGACTGATTTACTGCTTAGTATATTGAGTTTCTGGTTCGTGCCAAATGATGCTTTTAATTTCTCAAGAGGATTCTCGGTGTTCTAGTTATCGTCAAGTGAACTTATGTTAACAATAAGAATGAAGACTGAACTACTATTCTTTATGGAACTCTCGGTCAAATTGACACTCAAAATTGGAAAAATAAATACAAACATGGGTTTACATTTCTTGATAATTCAAAAAGAAAATATTCTAATATATAAAATGACACCATTAGAATATTTAGCTGTTCTAGCAAAAGAAAAAAATAGGCATCCCATCTTTCAATATTTTTAATGCTAGACAACCCATACAAATACCATAAAAAATAAAACAGACTTTGGTTGTGTTTTGCCACTTACTAGAAAGTATTACATTTTATTAAATGTAAGTTCTTCCCAAAGGAGTATATGGAACCCATTTAAGTAGATACATGGTGAAGAACTTGTAAGGTATTGTCAGCAGCTTACTATGAATGTGTCAAAATTGAGAGAGATTAAAGGATGGATATAGAAATGAGTAAGTGGTTGGGTACATGACAGAGCAACTACAGTAAAAGGTTAAGCATAAAAAGTAGGTGGAGTTCGTAGATTTTCACCATAATTTTTTTTTTTTTTTTTTTTTTTTTTT